>CABFWO010004196.1:0-69771 GCA_902155825.1 Timema genevievae | reverse complement strand
TGTACATTATTCCGTTCAGAAATCTTACGAGTTTATAGAAAGAGAGAGAAAGTCTGTGCGGTGTGCCGTACCATTTATTTTTTATCTTCTCCTAAGCTTTCGCGGCACACCGGTTGAAACACGATGGTCTAAAGAATCACTTTCGCAATAGACTGGACCACATATGATGAATGAGATCGGGGTTAAGATCCCGGTCAGGTGTTCTGAGGGTAGTTTTTATTAAATGGTACTCCTCTTTTACCACCATGCAAATTCTGGTACTCTTCCTTTTTGTTCAAGCCTCCTCATCCCTAACAACAAATTAGTGTCATTAGTACATATGTGTAAAACCCACAACGGGTAGTACGAAGCAGTTATATATATACTCGCTTTGCTCGTTGGGGGCTCTGCCCCCCAAGCCCCCAGTGAGTTTTCTTTACAAGTGGATGTAAACTAATGTAATTACAGCGTTGTTTTGAACGTAACAACTTAAAGTTACCGATATTGTATCGTATTTACCGCACCAACTTTGGAGTTGCTCCACAATTTTGAAATTTTTTTTCGGGGTTGAAAATTAAAATTTTTAACTTTTTGCCAAATTTTCAAGTTTTTATCTCATTTGGAAGTGAATAAATATTAATGTCAGTGAGTGAGTGAGTGAGTGAGTCAGCCATGTAGCTTTATAGTAGTAAAATATAATTTTATTTGATACAACCCACATCGGTAGGCACGCAGTAAATATCTTCTGGTATGGTTTTCTGGAGACTTAGAGGCTACCGTTCGTATCGAGGCTGATTTTTTCCCCTTAAACTACTGCCCCCATCCTTTCCCATTTTCACTTTCTCTCTCTTTTCAACCATGGGTATATTTTATTTCAATTTTATCTTCCTCATATCTACCCTATTAGCTTAGTAACCATTTCTTTTCACGAGTATATCCCGGATGGGTTAGTAAAACGCGTAGCGTATGAAACTAGAACCTTGATTAAATAACTCTCTAAGGACGACGATGACACCCCGACACCCCTGCCTCCAAACAACATCCCAGGACCCACATGATGTGTCCCAATTACCTTGACCGAATTACGTGCGTATCGATCCGCCGGCGAGTCGACATGTAATCATCTGGGCCGGCAGCTGACTTTGCTGATTCGCCTTTCCGACACATCCCCCCATCTGTATAAATATGCATGTCGAATGGTAGATGGGATCATTGAAACACGAAAAGTGTTTTTGGTTCCAGACTAGCAAAGACAAAGAGAGAGTAGGTGAACGACTCCGCGAGATATTTCGGCTGGAGAGGGAAAAAAAAAACACCATGGAGAGCAGCTCTTGGAGAGTCGCGGTATTGGTACTGATGATGGCCGCGGCATCCAACCAACAGGTGGGTGTGATTTCCGACCTGCGGCGACACACACGCGTGTTATTCGTCCGCGATTATTCTATGTTCGCTGTGAATCACGAAAGTGTGGATAAAATATTGGTTTTTATTTGCAGCACGTATATGCGAGAACTATCATGTGTTCTCACGCGTGTCTGCTAGAACTATCATGTGTTCTCACACGTGTCTGCTAGAACTATCCTATGTTCTCACATCAAAAGGCATGACCATTTGTCTTATCGCAAATAGAATCCCCCATCCACACACTCGTGTCTAGGTTTGTCAGTATTGTGTTGAGTTTGGAGTGGTCCAATGACTTTTCCTTGCATACTTTGGACCTCTATGGAATCCAGACCATAATTTATATCAAATAAATGGTGATATCAGCAGTTCTTGAAGATCTATAATGAGCATTGTGGCATTAGATGACAAATTTTTAAATTAAGAGAAAAAGTTGTCATTAAATTTCAGGACACCATTGACAGATATTCAACAACTGTTGATGCCACTATGTGAAGAAAATTAAACTTATGTTTTTCTACTGGATGATTATTTGATTTTATCTGACCAAAAAATGTGTTTTACTCAAAAATACTGCCGTTAATTTGTGTTCCCTAAGCTCACAACCTTGAGTCAGACAATCACTGCAAGCCCCACGAATAATACAGGGGCACACATCGTTCAGATTAATAGATTCTTCCAACTGAACCAGTCTGACTAGTTCCCCTTACTTACACTTTGACAATAGGAAACACAAAGTTCATTACCGCACTTACAAAAGAACGCCGCCACCTATACGTATCTTGAGATAGTTCTTTAAGTCCAACTCATTACACCCTATGCCTATCTTGAGCGCGTTCTACCCAGGCCACCTCATTACACCCTATCCCTATCTTGAGATAGTTATATCCAGGCCACCTCATTACATCCTATCCCTATCTTGAGCTAGTTCTATCCAGGCTACCTCATTACACCTTATCCTTGTTAGTTTTCGAACACACTAAGTTTCTTCTCGTCGTCTAAGATAAGAGACCATGTTTCAAAACCATAAATATAAACCGATGAAACTTTTGTTTTACTTGCTTTTTTTAAATATATATATATATATATATATATTGTCATAAATGTATATAACTATATAAGTTCTACCGCATAATAATCAGGATAACAAAGTAAAATAGTTCAGTAAATTATTTTAAGAAGTTTATAGTCGATTCGTGAACCTAAATAACATATTAAACTGACAAATCCCAAAATTTACCCAAACGGTGGATCAATAAACTACAATACTAGAGGAATGGATCCCTTGAAAGTTATAAGTTGTAAACTGGTGAACTACTTAATTATATAAATGAACTGCTGCTCAATTCCAGTGAAATCAATCACCCACAAACAGTAAGGAAAACAATTCTGCCCATATTTATACTACAGGCGTCCAACACCTTAAATCAGTCGGTAGCGTGTCGGTCTTCTGAACTGAGGGTCCCGGATTCTATTCTCGGCATGGCTGAAAAATATATCATTGGCGAAATGTGGGGTTTCCCATTAAAATAGATGAATTAACGGGCGAGGGGCCTGGATGTTTTTTTCTCTTCTAGATTTAAAATAGTTCAAGACTTGTGTGCTGATTATCAGTTGGTTTAGAAAGTGCACGTTAAATACCTCCAAGAAATAACAAATATATACCACAGGCAATCAACTCTTTTGAACCTGAGGCTTCGTGTTTCAGCCAACAGATAGCAGCAGCAATACCAGCGACATCGACGCAGAGTCTTACGAGCTCAGCACCAACAACGGTCATTCCTTTTTGGACTGGCTCCTGACGGCGTTGGGCATCTCGGCGCCTCACCACCCTGAGGTTCCCATCCCGGACCCTATAGACCCTACATTGTGCAGCCCTTGCCGTAAGGACCTTTATTAGTAGTCATTTAGAGAGCCTCGATGTAAAACACCTCTAAATAAAGGGAAATTTTTTTTTATCAAGAATTAGTTACAAATTTATACTCAACATTTTAGTTCGGCCGGGTAGCGTTTCTGCTTATGGAGCTAAAGGTTTAAATGTACGGACCGTAAATTTTATTTTGACCCTTTTTTTTTTTACCAAATTTTGTCCGTGAAACGTCTTACGTTCCGTTTAAACAAAGATTGTTTAGCATTTATAATATTTCATTTCATCCTGAAATGTTTGATGAAGTCGTAGGACAAAATTGAATACAACATTTTTTATTTTAAATAAGGTAAATAAAAATAAATTCAAGCCTTTATGCCAGATAATTTTGGAACTACATTTAAAAAAAAAGAACGCATGCACTAAATCCAATATGGCTGACTTTCCTATCAAAATGGGGGGAAACTTATAAACAGATTTTTTGAGATTTTCTGGGAGTTATTTAGGACGTTAAATAGAATTGATTCCAAAAGGCCACATGTTTGTATTCGAAATGTCTATTCTCAGCCTCTTTTCCATCTAATTGCTCTGTACCATTTGTTACCAACCCCTGGCAGAGTGCGGTCTGGCCAACAAGAAGACGCGCATAGTCGGCGGTCAAGTCACTTACGTGAACCAGTACCCTTGGATGGCGTACCTCATGTACGACCGCAACTTCTACTGCGGCGCGACGCTTCTCAACCACAAATACGTCCTCACGGCGTCCCACTGCGTCCATGGGTGAGTTTACCTTGTGAAATCCACGCTTTGCTCACAATTGGATTGGAAAAATTTGCCGTCAAAATGGACTCTCTTCATCTCTGAGTGGGCTCTTAAGATGGAGGTGTAGGGAACGCGAGTTAAGGGCAGTGTTTTTTGTTGGGTTTTTTTTTCAGTTTTTATACCAAAACATTTGGTGATATCAACAGTTGTTGAATATCTGTCAAGGCTGTCATAGAATTTAATGAAAACTTTTTGTTTCATTTAAAAAGTTTCTCATCTAATGCCATGGTCATGACAGAGATTCAACAACTGTTGATATCATTATTTGAATAAAATTTAACTCCATGTTTGTAATGAAGCAATATTTTATTTATTTTGGACAAAAAAATATTTTACAATAAAAACTGCAAAAAACATGGCCACTAACTCGCGTTCCTTACATTCTCACCTTAAACACCCAAACAAATTACGAGACTGTATCTTTGTCAGGTTCCACCGCGAGAAGATAACTGTCCGCCTGTTGGACCACCAGAGGGACATCTCCACGGAGACGCAGACCATTGACCGTAAGGTGGTGGCCATCATCATGCACAGGAAGTACAACGACGTCAACTTTAACAATGACATCGCCATCCTCAAGCTGGACAGGGAGGTGGAGATCGTCGGCAAGCTTCGCCCCGTCTGCCTTCCAGCCTTGGGTAGGTCGAAACACTTTAGCCTGGGACACGGACAAATAATATAACCAGACACTCAACCTCCAGGTTAAAATTGTTGCGCTCCTTTTGCGAGCTTGAGTCCTTCACCACTAGGTTCGCTGCGGTTAGTCCTATCATCACCCGGCAGTGACACTAGCGAAGCCCAGTGTTGAAGGACTCAAGCTGGCAAAAGGAGCGCAGCGAAACCCCGATAATGTTGAGAGTCTTTTTATTACTTGTCTGTGGCCTAGGTCCACATCAATGCGTATCCGTGAGGTCCTTGGTCCTTAGTCGGTAAGAGATCGACCTCCTAACGGATTGCTCCGTCTTTAAGGAGTCCTAGTGCGTAATGTTCTTTATCCGTAGCCCTCCGAAGAAATTGTATCAACTTTTAACTTTCTTGAGGACAATTGTTACGGATGTCTACGGAGAACCAATTACAGATAGACAAATAAACAAACATTGATAAGCGAATCGAAACGAACAGTTTGCGTTCGTTATAACATTCATACTAACACTTAAGTGCTAGCGTATAATACGAATGGGTAGTAAGACGCGCTGCTAAAGAAAAGTTAAGTGTTAAATTAATGATTTGGGGCCTGGTTGTAAGTTTTTTCTATAATTATATTTGGGATAGAACCTCCAATAAACCAGTATTAGAGCCCTAAAAAATTACTAATTTATAATATTGAAATAAAAAACCATAAATTTTCGAAACTCGGATTGTCGAATCTCGAATATCTTTAAGGATTCGAGAGTTTCAGATATATGAGAAGCCCACACCTATTTAAATCGAATTGGTTGAAAAATCGCACTTATATACGAGATTCTGACCCGGCACCTTCGACTTAAGACGCTTGGTGATGGGTTCGATTCCCCGTGGCCAATAATCGCTTTTCAACTAACTTAATTTAATGCCAGTATCATCCCAACACAGTCTTAACAAACTCGCATCGGTGGCTCAGTGGTCTAAGGCGTCACTCTTGCAAGAGACAGAGGGCTTCCGATGACGGGGAGATTGGGGTTAGGATATTGTTTGGGTGTATTGAGGGTGGATTTTCTTGAATAGTGTTTCACTTTCCCTCCACACCAATGTGGGTACACTTCCTATAACATTTTACCTCATACTTAGCACATTAGCTTAGTGGGTAGTAAGACGCGTTGTTAAAAAAATATATTAAAAACCCCCTCTTGAAAACCGCTCTAGGGGTTGTACTGGCGTACTACTCGCTGTGGCTGTCGTGACTTGAAAGGGTATGTTTGACTGTTTGCCTCTCCAGGGAAGAGCTTCACGGGCTACGAAGGCCTCGTGACGGGTTGGGGGGTGACCGCTCAGAACGGGCCGGTATCCCAGGTACTGAACGAGGTCCGGGTGCCTATCATGAGCAACGACGACTGCAAAAAGTCCGACTACGGTGAGAGGAGGATCACGGAGAACATGATGTGCGCGGGCTATCCTGACGGAAAGAAGGACTCTTGCCAGGTGAGTTGTTTGATCAAAACTATAAGCTCGACTACACTGACCATCACCTCTGAGGTAACTGCAGGTCTTATGGAGAATAAAGCGTTATCTTCGCTCTCTTTCTCAATTAACTGTTGCATAATCTCCTCGCTTTTAGCTATGTTGGAAGGTGATGTGCAGGGATAGAAGAAGATATTGGCAACATCGAGGAAACAGCGTTGAAAAATGTGTCGTATATTTGAGGGAAGATAAAATAAAATGAATCCACCTCAGTGGCGTAGTGAACTAACGCACTATTATCGTGTTGAGCTAGACTGCTGAGAACGGGGAGACCGAGGTTCGAATCTTAGTTGGGTGAACTGAGGGTGGGTTTTTTCCCTAAATTATTTTCCATTCTCCCTCCACGCAAATGCTGGTTTCACTTCTTCTAAATTCAACCTCCCAATTCCTAACTCATTAGCGTAATTAGTACTTAAACGTATAATTCGAACGGATAGTAAGACGCGGTGCTAAATAGATACTTAAAAATAAAATGACAAACCTGTCTCCCAATAGTAGACATGCCTCAGAGATGATATACCGTATAGTACGATTAACCTGACATATTGGTCCAGTCGTTAGTACGTTAATCCATCAAGGCCTTAGAGCAATTGGTCAGGGTAAAGGGCCCTCCCTACACACACACCAACTTGTGGGGACAACCGACCAACCAGCAGATAAATTTTATAGTGTGTGGGCTTGTTGTCCGAACAANCCCCGATCGCTAACATCCCCACCCCATCGCCCGACAAGTTGTCGTGTCTGTAGCGTTGTTGGACAAACCGACCAACCTGGTGCTAGTCAGTCACCGCTTTACAAACGTTTAAGCAGGTAGAGTCACAGTGTGTTCGTTTGTTCTATTTAAAATGATGTCACTATACTGAGTAATTCAGAGCAACATTCATAATACATTCTTAAAAAATTATGATAATCATTTGAATCCGACTCGTTTAATAAAATTGCATAGGTGATTTTTTTTTTCTTTCTAACAACCAATTTACTACCCACATTTTTCTTGCAATATTTTTATGAATTGATAATGATATTAACGTGAATCAAGTTTTTTGGTATTTTGTTATAAATGAAGGCATGTCGTGTGTTCGTTCTGAGACCACGACAGTTACGACAAAATGGACCGCTAGTCGGGCAATGTGGAGACTCGCTTCCAATTTGTTGTCTCGACGCTCGGGCCGACAAGTTGGTATGTGTGTCTGTAGGGCCCCTTTAGACTGATACCTTTCAGGGTAAAAGGAGTGTACCCATGTTTAAACCTTTGTAACTTAATGTACCTTTTTTTTTATTTCAGGGTGATAGCGGGGGTCCTCTGCACATTGTAAACAAGACTATCCATCATATTGTGGGTGAGTAAAAGAAAAAAAAAATCCACAAAAATACGTATAACTTTGTGGTCTAAGGTGCTTGACTAATTTTACCGCGAGTATTAAGGGCACAGTATTATTGTATAACTAAAATTTGATCAAGGCTCCTGGTAGGTAAAACCAATCTTCTTAAAGAGACAACCATTACCTCTTTATCCAGTGTCAGCCGTTTGAAATGTGAGCTGGTCTTCATTTCAGTTTGTGTGTTTCATAAAGCGGTAAAAATATTACTTTTTTTTTTAGGGGTTGTGTCTTGGGGTGAAGGATGTGCCCAGCCCCGACATCCAGGGGTATACACAAGGGTGAACAGATACCTCAGCTGGATCAAACACCACACGCAAGATTCGTGTTACTGCTCCTACGATGGGAACTAAATACAGATTCTAGGGGTTAAATTAATTATTAAAACGTAATGCCTTATTATTTGTTTGTCATTGTGATAGGTACGAATTAATGGAGTGTATTGGGAAAGTATTTGTATTTATATAAGTCTCTAGAGCAGTGGTTCTCAAACTGGGGTACGCGAGCGACTTTCAGGGAGTATATGAGCAGCTCTCAAGGTGGAATTGGCAAAACGACAAGATAACAAAAGTAGTGGGGAATTTTTCGAGACGAATGAGGGAAATTCTCTCCTTTGATTGATTACCTGATATTTGTCACTGGAGGGAAAATTTATCGCGGTGGGTACATTAAGACATATTGTCATGACCAAGGAGTTACAAGATAAAAAGAAGTTAAGAACCGCTGCTCTAAAGGCATCTAGTCAAAATTAAACCATCTGAAGAAATTTAAAAATCTTAATTATTATGTTAGGTGCTTTCTAGTTTGATATAAAATAATTCTAGTTTTTTAAAATCATTTCTGCAATTTAAAAGCGTTCATTTATTTTATTTTTAGATTTTTAAAACAAATAAAAAATGTTTTAAGCTCTATGATTATATTTAAGCCATGGGGGTCATTAGCAGGAGGTAACTGGGAGATAGGCTCCCTCTCCCCCCCAAAAAAAATTTCTGCTTAAATAGAACACTCTTACTTACCATAATAGAAACAGTGAATAGTTTTATTTATTTTTTTAAATTGGAGACCCACGTTTGGAAAAATACATAATAATAACATAATAACTGTCATAATATTTGTGATATTCATTTGGTATGATTTTTTTTTGCTAAATTAAATTGAAAATAGGTTTATTCTGTCTCCCCCCTCCCCTCTTCATCCTCATTAATTATAATCTAGTGAAGCCTCTGTGCGTTAAACTATTATTATTAGTGTGGCTTAATTATTGCATGAAGTTGTAAATTCTTCAGAAATTCAAGTCTGTAAGATCTTCCTCTAGGAAATCATTCGTTGACTACACTCATACAAAAAATATGAATACTTTTCCTACTACCCACTAACTCTAGGTAAAAACGTGTGTAAATAATCTAGTCACAAGAGCTGCAAAATATCAACCTCACCAAACAAATAAATCACACAAACTACTGGTAAACATTTAGTAATCTTAAAAACATACAGGTGTACACTCCAGTTATCCTGGACAATAACCGGTGTGGTGTAGTGGTAAATGCACCTGGATACAATCCTAGGGTTACCGGGTTCGACTCCCGGATGGTACCTTGGGTATTGTTCCCGAAAGGGGAATTGGCCCAACAGTCACCAGGGTTTGGTTAGGTAGGCTTAAGTTAGGTTTAAGTGTTTCTACTGGTTCCACACCCTCATACTCAGTATAACCATAATCTCATCTCATCGGGACATGAAAAGAGCCTCCACGGAAAGGATGTGCAATTAGTACATTCGGACGTCCCCTGGGCAACAGTACATTAGTACTGGCTAATCTTTCTACAAACTGGAATACAAAATAGCCCAGACTTCCATTCATATTACCCTAGACAATAGCATTCTCTTCTTAACGGATTGTACTATAACCTATCTTACAAACTACGCTATGGTGGAAAAGTACACGGTAGCTCTTAGAGTAAAAGGAGCCTATTTTGTATTAACTTTTTTTTAAATTGGTTAATATAATGCTCTTTCCTTAATGTGATTTTAGAATAAGTTTTCTATCAACGTGATTTATTCAGTTAAAAAATTTTTATCCCAAAACAAAGTTAATTTGCTATTTTGAATACTTACCATGATTTTTAATATGTATGAAAAATTTTGGAGATAAATAGAGTAAATAATTAATATTAATATAAATTTATCTATTAATAAGATTCATCGCATGAATGACCAAATCATCAGAATAATTGTGTAAATGTTTATGACATGAACGGGTATTGAGAAGCTAAGTAAAATAATTATGTTAACTCTGGTATTATATATTATGGCTTGTATATTTATTAAATATGTAAAACAAATCAAAACCAAACATAAATAAACAGAAGAAATATATTGTTATGAAACTTTATTTATTCTTAGAATATTCAATATATGTATTTATATAAAATGCATAGTGTCTAGAACCACTCTTTATTAATTATAACTGGATCTTAAACCATAAAAAAATACTTCAGTGGCCGTATGGTCTAAGGCGTAACTCTCGCAATAGACTAGATTGCCAATGACAGGGGTATGAGGGTTTGAATACTGGTCAGGGGTGGCTTTTCCTGAAGGGTTTTCCACAAGCAAATGCGGGTACACTTCATGTGAATTCAAACTTCCTCATCCCTAACTTACTAGCGTAATTAATATATATGCATGTAACCTAAACCGGTAGTAAGACGCCATGCTAAAAAAAATATTCTAAAAAGCATATTTTTCATTTTCATATTTTTTGAAAGCTACAATTTGCTACATAGTATTCAAATTGAACTCTTTCATATTTACGGCCCATGTTTATCTCAAATATGTATCACGTATATTTAACAATGATCCCCTTAACCTATCATAGTCAACCTCCATAAAATTTAATGGTAAATTTTAATGTAACAACAGCGATGTAAATAAATATCCACAAACATCATGTTAACATTAAAACTAACGACAACAAATATAAATACTACACGCTTCAAAGCCAACAAAAATAAAATAAATCTCGACAGGTACTTATGACTTCACACAGCAAACACGTGTAATAAATAAATATTTTATAGGATTCGTATTTTTGTTTGCATTTATCATGAATTTCTTCCTCACCCTCTTCTTACGGTTTCGTTTGAATACGTGTGGTTAACACTGATGAACCAGCTGTCAATTTACTTGTGACTTGTTTAACTTCTACCGGAGTATTTGCTTCTATTACAGAGATAGGGGGTGTATTAGGGGTAGTGGTTTGTGTCATGTCTGTTGGTGGGGTTGTGGCATCTGAAGCTTTCAACGGCGTCAGTATATCTGTAACCATCGCTGGCTCCTTTTCACTGATCCAAAACGTCTTCATTTCACCCTTACCCTGTGACAAAGACATTAAACACTTTATGCACTCTCTATTTCTAGTGACAAAAAAAAATTAATATAAATTGCACAGTCATGGAAAGGGGGCATTATGTCTGTACTTTTTTACCAATGTGAAATATTAGGAGCACTTATAACTTGTATGTTAGAGCACTTAGAAGCGTAGCAGACGTTTAGAAATTCTGGATAATTTATTGAGTAGTTAAGTTGTTTTTTTAAATATTGTTTTCAACGAAATAAAGGCGAAAGTTTTAACCAGTTAAAAATTGTAAATTTGTAATCCAAACTGTTTTTTAAAAATGTGTTATAAGCTATGTCATAAGAACCTATAAAACAATCCCACATTATGTCAAGATGTTCCGTTGACACCTTATCAAAACATAACTTTATTTGATAAAGGAGGGCTATATGTAGGTTTCTAAAATTTTGTTTTATTTCAGAAGTACAAATTTTCTCGTAAATTTTCATCGATTTTTTATCTTTAAGCTTAAAATTTAAACTTTTTAACTCGTCAGAAGCCTGCAGATAATACTCGCCTACCTTTGGTCGAAAACAATATTTAAAAACATCAAACGACTTTTTAAATAATACTGGATTTCTTAACGTCTGCAACTAGTTTCATTGCTCTACCATGCAGCATCCTTAATATGTGTAATGGTAGACTTTTTAAATATCAAGTTGTAAGTCTGGTCTTAAAATGTAACCAATGCGTTTGACATAGTATCAGTGCTCTATATTTCAACTATACACTAGAGTCGCGATTATCCGGCCTTCGATTATCCGGCTCGATTCTCGGTGTTAACAAGTGCGTTTTAAAATAAATAAACCTGTACATATTCCCTAGTAATTAATAAAAAAAATCAATCGCAAACGCCTTTAAACTATTACATTGGCGACAGCAAAGCATATTTGCTATGCACGCGGTTGGTGTTTAATACAGTACTATTGCAGTCATGGTCGAGCTAGAGAGCAGCACTGTTTTGATTTAGCTGGAATCAGAAGCTGTGTCAAGGCAGGTGTAGATAGCGGCACTGTTTTGATTTGGCTGGAAACAGAAGCTGTGTCAAGGGAGGTGTAGATAGCAGCACTGTTCTGATATGGCTGGAAACAGAAGCTGTGTCAATGGAGGTGTTGCGTGCGAACTCATATGGGCATGGCAGTCGACAGTGGAGGATAATGTGACATTTGTTTCGAGTTCATGGAAGCATTCCTTATATATCAGTGTTGTTCTTGCTTTGTAGCCTATGTTCCATTTGCAAAATAAAATACTGTATATTACAAAATTTAAAAAGTTATTTCGCGTTTAATTTCTAATGTCCTCCTGTAATTAAAGTATTCCTATTTTACATCTAAATCAGAAGATGGGCAGATCTATTGAAACAAAGCTGAATGTTCTGGTGAAATTTGAAAAAAGTAGGTAGAACCACGCTGAAAACTATTATCACTAGGATTCCATATTATTCGCCTTTTCCGTTATCCATCCCAAAATTCCACCACTTTAGGCAGGATAATCGCGACTCTAGTGTATTTCCAAAGTTTAATTAGCTTTTATTAAAATTAATTGCAACCTTTGAGGAGCACTTGCCCCATCAAAGGTGCACAACTGATTTTCATGACGAATTACCTTAACTTTGACGAGCCCTCTGCATTCAAATATGTAGCGGTCTTGATTCAACAGTAATTTAGTTGTGTTTGAAATTTGAATCCTTCCACGCTACGAATATAAGAAAAACAGACATTTATTAAAAATAATGTATTAACAGTTTGAAAAATAAGTTATAGTCCTACTCTTTAATAGTTGTTTCCCGCGAGGCACAATATTAACAAGGGAAAAAAATGGTCATGCAAAATTGTGTTCTTTATCATTTAACATTTTGGAAAAAAATTCTATTTTTTTTTAGATTTTTTTTAGAATATTACTTACATATTTTATGGAATTTGGAACTCGAAAGTTCATTGCCGCACTCGCAAAGGTACGCCTTCAATCCCTATCTCGAGCTAGTTCTATTCAGTTCACCTCATTACACCTTATCTCTTTCAGATACATTCTAATGCTATCCTCCCAACTGCGTCTAGGTCTTCCCAATGTTCTCTTCCCATTAGGTTTGCCAGTCAATACCCTAAACGTGAATCTAGTTTCTTCTATTCACGCTGTATCTCCTACCCAACCTAGCCTGCGAGATTTGATTACCCTAACAATGTCTTGTGATGTGTACAAAGTATGTAACCTAACTCATTAATATGTAACCTATTACCCTCTACATTATCTTCATCCCTTTTTGTACCAAATATTTTCCTCATTACTTTGTGTTCGAAAACCCTGAATTTCTTATCGTCCTCTAAGTTCCGAATCCCAATTTTCTCTTCTTCAGCACGCCATTCTAATACGAGAGTGATGCATTAGACCGTTCGGTCACTAAAGTGGGTTTAAATTTTATTTTTTCCTCCAGTAACATGCTAATTAAGATTCTTAATAATATCCTTTTATTCCCTTATTATCTTTAATGTTAGTTCATTTAATTAATTGGCATAGGCTACATTGTTCTCAATACATCATTCAAATTAAACACACACTCAGTTCACGCTAAATAAATGGTACGGCGCACCGCACAGACTTTCTCTCTCTTTCTATAAACTCGTAAGATTTCTGAACGGAATAATGTACATTGTATCATCACCACTCCACATAAGAACACGCATAAAATAATATACAATGATATATAATCAATGAGAAAAGAGGCGCATCTTTGTCCACCTAAGAGCATTTCAAACAGTTTAATGTCTTCCACAAGGGTCAACACTTCGTATTAAAATTTCGATTTCTGGTTAAAATTTTAACATTTTATAAGGTGTTGCAGATCTTCAAGTCATCGCATTGATATTTAATTATTCATTTATACATTTTGACCAATAAAAAATGTAAATATTGACTATTGAGTCTAAAATGGAGATAGATCATTGCTGTGCAAACATTTCTCCTAAGAGCTTTAAGGAAAAATAACATACTTTTTTTAGATACTTACTTATATTTAATTACTCTATGGCATTGGAGAATTATTGCGTTAAGACTTAAGTAGTATATGTTTACAACTAAAGCTCACAAAATTGTATTAATATATTTGCAAATATCTCAGAAACTGTTGCTTTTATAAAAATATATGTCAAATAAAAGTTTTTTATTTCTAATAGTCCTACAATTTTGCAATGATAAGTTGTTTAGTTTCTCAAATAGTTGTGGAGATACGGAAATTAACGCTTCTGTAAAGTACCCTAAAAATCATTTTCATAGGAAAATGAAAATAGCCAGTTTATTTATAATCTTAATCAACGCCTAGATACGAATTTTAATCAAAATCGTTTGAGCAGATTTTGAGAAAACCAAATTTTTCTCTTTTCGCCCTTCAGTAAACTACCCTTAATTTTAAGTTTTTATAGACACACAGACAGACGGCATTGCAAAGACTATTTTTTAGGGTTCGGGGGGTCATGAGACGTCGACATCCATCAACATTTCAGGTTAGTTTTTTTTACGGTCGCAATACTTAAACTTTAATGTCCAAAAAGTTAAAAAATTCATATAATTGCGTATAGATTGAAAGTTATTGATTTTATAAAAATATGTTTCGGATAAAATATCTGTATTATAAATATATATACATATTTGTAATGCTAAGTAATTTCATATCTCAAATAGTTTCGGAGCTATTATAAAAAATGTTAATTTACGCATCAGACCGGAGCCCTTAAAGCCATTTTGCCGAAATATTGAGAGTAGCCATTTTGTTTGGAATATTTATTAATGTTCATAAATGAAATTTAATCAAAATCGTTAGAGCCGATTTTGAGAAAATCGACTTTTTCTCTTTTTTCCCTTCAGTAAACTACCCTTAATTTTAGGGGTAGATATCCAATTCCAAAAACCCCTCGGGGCAACCCTATGAAAACCCTAGATATCAAGTTTCAGCTCAATCGGTAAAATAGTTTAGGCTCTAGTTGGAGGTACAGACAGACAGACAGACAGACAGACAGACGGAAATTCAAAAACCACTTTTTCGGGTTCAGGAAGTCATGAAACGTCAAAATTCATCAAAATCTCGAGTTCGATTTTTTTGACGATCACCATACTTTCTCTACCTGTAAGATAGAGAGAAAGTAAAAATACCTGACTTATTACACTATGAGCCTACATTATAAACCCACACCATAGTGGAACTAGCCTAGATAATCTTGATACCTGTCAAAAAAACAGAGGGCACATAGATATAAATAAATGACAACAAAGCAATTTTACCTGACTTGTGGTTTGCATCCTGGCTGCGGTGTTGACGGTGTCCCCAAATAGACAGTACCTTGGGACCTTCATTCCCACGATTCCCGCCACCACCGGCCCAGTATGAACTCCTGATACCAACAAGGAAACATCAAACTATGTAATAAAGTTATTTATTCCCACAATTCCCACCACCACCGGCCCAGTATGAACTCCTGAACCAACAAGAAAACATCAAACTATGTAATAAAGCTCTTCATTCCCACAATTCCCGCCATCACCGGCCCAGTATGAACTCCTGATTTAGAGTAAATGAGAACGCTAGTTTAACTGAGGATTGCCTACGTCTCAAAATATTATTATTATTATTATTATTATTATTATTATTATTATTATTATTATTATTATTATTATTATTATTAGCACCGCGTCTTACTACCCGTTCGGGTTATACGCACTTACGCTAATGTGTAATGGTAGGGTGATTGTGAGACGAAATGGAGGACCTACAGTTTAACGTGGAATCCGAACCACGGTGGAGGCCTGGCATTCCTCACATTCACAAGTTGTGATGTCTCAAAATAAAAAGGATATTTTGGCCTATAGGGCGCCAAATCGATATGTGGTATGAAACACACATTCCCTTTAAAATTGTTGCGTGGATTAGATTTGAATCCAATTTTGTCACTGCTAGGAGAGTTCCATTTTATAGGCCCTGTTTAGAAGCATACCCACACAGACCAACAATCAAACATTAGTTTTATTTATAAGGCTATGTCATTTGTTGCTCTACAATGCTATCTGTCTTTTAATCAGAGTAGTAAACGGTTCGTATGAATACGTATTTAGTCTATGTCAATGTAAGCTCAAATTAAATAATTATGTCTAAACGTTAACTGTAAGATTGTCATTGACAAAAGAAACATTTTTTGCTAAATAATATTAATTAAAATCAACCAAACCATAAACACAGGTCACTGGATTATCGTCTGTCATTTCTTTTGAATTTTGGATTGGAATTTATATCCTAGGTTCTTCTTGCTTTTGAAATGCAAAGTCGACGAATTGAAAGGTATAAATAAATCATGTTTTTATTTTTATAATTTTTATTTTTGATCATTTTTTAAGTTTGAAAAATGTGCGCACATCTTGAGTGGCTCATCTACAGTTTCACCAAATCTCAGCTTTCTATCTTATCGAGAAGTACTAGAAACTCTCTGGAGATATATATACAGATAACATTATACTTTTATTAATACAGATTAGTGCTATTTAATAAATATCATTAATGTATATCAAAAGTTATGGATGCAGATCACATGAATTGACGTATGAATACGTGAAAGTAAATTTAGTAGCTTTGCTAGCGGTTAGATAAAGCCCATATACTGAAAACTGTGATTTACTCTACAGATCCCGAATGACTGAGCAACAAGTTATATTTAGTGAATGACTGAACTATTGAACTAGCGAAATAAACTGCTAGTTTCAGTAAATGAATAACTTGAAACTATTCCCATCGTTGAACGGTTGTGGTTAATCCCTAGGCCTACCTCACCTATTCTGATCTGTATCCTGATACCGGACGGTAGGTGCATCTGCTCGACTCGTCTGACCAGGCAAAGGGACACGTCAGCGACGTTCTGCGCATGATCAGGAGTGAACTCCGGGGCTCCACTCACGGCCATGTACACCTGTCCCACCGTCTCGACCTGGTGAGAGGAACAAACAACAGTTTGAAAGGAAGAATAGAGATATTTACTAAAGCATCGTAAGATTTGCGAAACGAGATGATATACACTGTTACATAAATTGAGTCTGTGTCCGCCAAAGAGCATGCCGTCATTGTGTTGTAGAATGCCGTACTTTTGCAATGCCTAAATTCAGGCTGAAGGTGTCCATTTTATGTTAAGCAGTTCCACATAACTGGAATACAAACAGGAATTTAACTTGGAAACAAGTTAAAATGGGACACATATTCATATGGACTTTTTATTATTTTTGCGACTCCTGTCCATCGCTGAAGTAGGTCCCACATGTTACGGTACATCATGTATACACCATACACATTTTTACTGTCTGTTTATTACAGCTGTGTAACAAACTGCTTGAAATAACTTCCGTTGGAATTGGTTTGTACCTTATAAACATTAAACCTGTCCATGAGAGCGTCGAAACAGGTGAAGACAGCGTTCATACTGGTGACGACGTCCATGGCGTCTTGCAGAGTAACCGAGTTGAAGTCTACCAGCTCACAGAAGAGAACAGAGACTGCGTCAAAAGTCTGCAGAGGTGAAAAAAATACAATGAAATGTTTTAAGGACATTTCTCCATGGTTCATGATTTCCTTCATAGCAACACAAATATTAAAGTTTTGTCAGTAGTTTTCGTTTCTCTCTCAAGGGGAGAGGCTCGTCTATTGTTTTTAACCCCCCCAAAGGCACCCAGATAAGATAAGAACCTCAACCTCTCCGAAACCGGCAGTCCAGTATGTCAAGACTGACACTTTAAGCCACGAAATCATAGGTGCGAGTCATAACTATCTAGAACGTTGGTCAGTTTTCAATTTCATTTTTTCTAGAACAGATGATATGGTGCAGTAACCCTAATGAGATGTTATATTGGTAGCCCTAGGGAACATACAAGGTATACACCAGATACTCATCCTTATGGGAGTTTCGTAGCACTCCTTGAGCCAGGTTGAATCCTTGGGCACTTGGGAGTGCTAGTTACAGTTTTCAGTGATACCATGAATTTCTAAGTGAAATACCTCACTTCCAAATTGTCCGTTGTAAAGGTGTGGTAGTCAAACCACAATAGTTCAGCTACCAGTAATACCGCCCCCTCCTTTTTCAATGAACAAACCTTTTCAGACAAGTGACTATTCGACGGTATTTAAATATTGGTGATAACTAGAAAATTTAAAAACATTCGTTTAAACAAAAAAAGGACTATTGAATTCTAAGTTTTCTTTGTAATTTTCAGTCTGAGCTGATTCGTTTGGAAGGGTTGGTTTATGGTAATGGGGGGTGGGTACGTTATCTGAACTTAGTTTTATGAAAGCCGGTTTACTGACACTGGCAGGCTATTACTGTCGGTTCTCTAGTAAAACCATCTTTAAAGTGAACTATTTAAAACAAATGCCTGCCTGATAGCGATTTTGTTACTCGGGACTGCACGTTGCGATCCCCGTGTTGAAGGACTAAAGCTCTCTCAATGAGAGCAGCCATTTTAACCTGGAGGCTGTGGGTCTGGTGCATACCTTGTCTGTGTTATAGGAAACAATTAACTTATGTCTATCACACATGGTCCAGTATATTACCTGACAAGTGTTCATGTGGCTCTCCCCTGCCCTATGCATGTCACACATGGTCCAGTATATTACCTGACAAGTGCTCATGTGGTTCTCCCCTGTCGTATGTCTGTCACACATGGTCCAGTATATTACCTGACAAGTGCTCATGTGGTTCTCCCCTGCCCTATGTATGTCACACGTTCTCCAGTATATTACCTGACAAGTGCTCATGTGGTTCTCCCCTGTCGTATATCTGTCACACATGGTCCAGTATATTACCTGACAAATGCTCATGTGGCTCTCCCCTGTCCTATGTCTATCACACATGGTCCAGTATATTACCTGACAAGTGTTCATGTGGTTCTCCCCTGTCGTATGTCTGTCACACATGGTCCAGTACATTACCTGACAAGTGCTCATGGGGTTTTCCCCTGTCCTGAGTCTGTCCGCCACACTCTTGGGAATCATGGAGTACAAAAGTTCATCCCCCCTTCTCTTCCAGCAGTCTAGTAACGAGTAGCTGTGTTCCAGCTCCATTGATCGCTGCTCTGCCTTCTCAAACATCAATTCTAACCTGAAACAAACAAACATTAACAAACTTATCCAAAATTGTTCGGCAAGGAAAGTAAGCAAATTCAGATGTGTTACTAAACACAGCAGAACAACTGACAGGGTCTGTCTGGAACATTTGCCTCTTCATTTACCACTGTCTTCCCACCACATATCTTCCTCCCGCTGGTTTAATCCATTCCACATTCCTTCCAGCCACCGGTACCTGAGTCTTCCTTTCGGCCTCCTTTCAGCCACCTCCATTTAGAGCATATTCCATGGAATCCTTCCCTCTTCCATACTCTTTACATGTCCATATCTCCTCTATTTCATCTTCTTTATCCTATCCTGCAGGTGCTCCTCCTTCTATCTCACCCTTTCGTTCCTCAGCCAGTCCATCCTTGTCACTCCCAGCCTACTCCCCAGGAATTTCATCACTCTCCTTCATCATCCAGGTATCTGATGCATACTGTAATATTGGGACATAGTACGTCGGACAGATATTAGCTGTTATTAATTCAAAAACATCAGTTTTATTATATAAGATGGTGAATTCTTGGTATTTGTTTAAAACAAGAACATTCAATGCAATCATGGCTAGCCTTGAATAAATAAAAGATTTTATACATATACGTGGTCTCTCCCTGGGTGCAAGGAGGTACATAAAATTCCAGGTGGGTTCCGGACCCCTACGCCCTGGACGTCCCACCCCTTTCTATGCTCTTAAATAAAGGCAAGCTATGTCTAAACACAAAAGGAATCGTTTCACATTTTAAAATATATAGATTAGTTGATCGTGAGCACAGCTTACCCCTTCATGTGGGGGTGTTTACCTTGAGCAGTGATGCCAACCTGCCAGGACCATCTCTCTACTGAGCCCGTGAAGATTCAAATCGTTCAAAAACAAGCCCATGTTGGAGAGTTCGTCCAAGTTGTTGACTCTGGGAAAAGTAAAAATGAAAACATTATTTAATATAATTAGTAACCAATATTTATAATAAGGATAATTTTTGTCAAACAATTTCTTTTTTTAATATTTAAATTCAAACATATAAAAAAAAAGTTGTATCAAATTAGGTTCTATTTAGTGTATCCCCAGTCTACAGTTTCACGATAGAGATATTATATATATATATAATATCGGTGATATATATATCACCGTCGAATAAGGTCACAACTATTTCTGCCATGGTCAAGATTACTAAAACCTTGGTCTACTGAGTGTCTTCGGATAGTGAAAGAGTCAAGTCACTAAAATCAGGAGGTTCTAGGATCTTATATGTCGAAATTTGTTCGGGTTCAGCCCTCACGTAAGGAGGAGCCAAATCCTCCCACCGATGAAAGCTGGCCAAGACGGGGGAGAGGGGTTTTCACATATGCCCGGTGATGACAAAGATCCGATGTCCGGCGCGGGCTTATCGTTCCCTAAACTGCTCGCTGCGCGTTTTATGTGTGTGGCTACACTCGGATGGCACAAGCCACGATGGGTTGGAGGAGCCCTTATAGAGGTATTTGTTCCCCAGACAGTGGATGCTGA
Organism: Timema genevievae; assembly: GCA_902155825.1. Lineage (NCBI taxonomy): Eukaryota > Metazoa > Arthropoda > Insecta > Phasmatodea > Timematidae > Timema > Timema genevievae. The sequence goes on along the minus strand of CABFWO010004196.1, from coordinate 49,143 downwards.
AACCTGACAGGGCAGGTGAGTTTCCACTTTGAAACGTCTCTTATTTACATAAGGTGTCAGACTAGTGACGTAGCGGTATTCTTAATGTGTTAGGGTCCGGCCGAGCCCCTTAGACAGGGGTTGTTCACTAGTCGATCGCAATCGACCAGTCAATCTTACAGCAACATTTAGTAGATCACGTAAGAAAACTAAATTATCATTTAAAGTCGATCTTTGAGTCTTCTAGGCTCGCAAATATATCAAGTCCTTTCAAATAATATTTTAGTGTGAATAAAACTACATTGATCGGCCATAATCGGTAATGTTTTTTGAATGTTAAATAGTTTAATATGAGAATATACATTTAATTGATTCTGTTGTTTTAAATATACAGGTTAGAGACACAAGTATTTGAGCAAAGATTTAATTGAAGGAAGGTATAGACCTAAAAATCAAACGTAGGGTGGAGAAACGATGATCTATAAGTCGATCGCAGCCCAAAGAAGTTTGCCGACTCCTGCCCTGATAAAATACTATACAAAAAACAATAATTTATATATATAGACATTTAATTTTCCCTTGGCTAATACTTAGAGGAAAGTTTTAACATAGTTCAAGGTACTACGTTGCAACCAGATTCCTGGCTGTCAATTTTATCATCGCTTGGAAAGTGGAACAATCCAGTCCCCAATAAATTAATCTTGGGGCTCAGAAATAATTGAGATATCTATCGACTCAGAGAGGGTGTCGAACTTAATAATAATATTATCATAAATATTAATTGCTCTACATGTGAAGTAGAATTCTGGTAGAAATAACTTTTTAGTCAATATAAACATATGTATTGCAGTCAACCTTGAAAACATTTTACTATATTATTATTGTAATTTTACTATATTGAAATTATCCGTCATAAGTGACTTGACATATGCAAACATTAAAATTGTTTTAGTAAATTCTATAATTGCCACACAAGTTTCTTCCTGTCTGAATCTGACTGTACCTATGTATCCTCTCTTGTTAACGAACGTTATCTCTATTAGTACAACTCACATAGGGCTGCAGAGGAAGATGATGCAGTTTATGTCTTTCACGAAGGTCATCTGCCCTTTCAGTAGGATGCAGCGCGTGCCCTGGCTGCCCCTACGATCCAGATTGGGCAGCTCCACCACGCCACTACTGCCCTCGAGCACCGGGGTCGAAGGAAGTTCTTCCTCTTCTGGGCGGACCCTGACCACCTCCAATTCAAACAGCACGCACCTCAGGTCCAGAGTCTGCAACCGGGAAGCAAAGTAACCTCAGATTATTGTTGGAATGACCCTGAAAGTGATAAAGGTCTTCTAGGGGGGTGTTTGTTTGAAGGTCAAGTTCGTGTTTGAGTTACACTGAAGGTGATAATGGACAACTAGGGATGTATTTTGTAGACTCAAGAAGCAAACTAGCTTTGAGTTCTTGTTGGAGTGAGATTGAAGGTGATGAGGGACTACTAGGGGTGTCTCTTGGAGGTGAAGGAGCGAAGGAACATTGAGTTCTTGTTTGAGTGACTCTGAAGGTGATAAGGAATTACTAGAGGTGTCGCTCGGAGGTCAAGGAGTAAAGGAAAATTGAGTTCTTGTTTGAGTGACCCTGAAGGTGATAAGGAATTACTAGGGGTGTCTTTTGAAGGTCAAGTAGCAAAGTAGCTTTGAGTTCTTGTTGAAGTGAGACTGAAGGTGATAATGGATAAATAGGGGTATCTTTTGGAGGTCAAGTAGCAAAGTAGCCTCGAGTTAATGTTTGAGTTATTTATCCTGAAGGTGATAATGGACAACTAGGGATGTCTCTTGGAGGTCAAGTAGCAAAGGAACTTTGGGTTCTTGTTGGAGTGAGACTGAAGGTGATGAGAGATTACTAGGGGTGTCTCTTGGTGGTCAAGGAACAAAGTAACTTTAAGTTCTTATTTGGGCTACCCTGAAGGTGATAATGGACAGATAGGGATGTCACTTGGAGGTTAAGGAGCAAAGGAACTTTGAGTTATTGTTGGAGTAAGACTGAAGGTGATGAGGGACTACTATGGATGTCTCTTGGAGGTAAAAGAGCAAAGTAATCTCAAGTTCTTGTTGGAATTACCCTGAAGATTATAGGGGACTACTAGAGGTGTCTCTTGATGGAGGGTACGTGTCGTCAGGCAGTCCAATCCCTGTTACTAGTCATAATTTACTCCACACTTTACTAATTGCTATGTGCTGAAGAGTGATGAGCTGCCTACCCACCGGGTGCATACAGCGGCAACTTTGACGTATCACAGCGCCACCAACCCCAAGTTCATTGACTGAAAACCCTTGTCTTGTCACCTCCCAAAGCCCGTATAGTATTTTACCTGGAGATCTGAATAACCCCATATACTACACTCTAATTTCACTTACGTTTTTCCACGTGAACGGAACTCCTCTGGGACGGCGAAGTTTGAAGTTATCCGTGATGGGCCTCCCAAGAATGGCGTCAGGGTCACCATAAACCTGGTCATAAAATGTCTCGAGGTCAAACCATAGTATGATATTGGTAAAAATAGTCCTTTGGAAAATACAAATGTGTTTTTTGCGACCAAAATTAATAGAATTTTCCTCTAAGTATTATTGGTGTTATTTTATAAGTATTGACTATTAAAAATGACAGCTCCAGATAACATTACTTGAAGTATGAATGCATGAAAATAGATTGAGTGGCTTTGTCTAGCTGTCTCCCATTCGAGTTGTATGTCCTGGCCATCGTAATCTACGAGAATTTATTTTCTTAACAATGTCCTGTGATGAGTAAAGGGTATGTAACTCATAATTAAAAACCTCCTCCACTCTTCAGTATATATATCCATCCCTTTTTGGACCCATTATCTCCTTAAGCACCTTATTTTCTAAAATCTTAAAAAGATTTTCGTCATGTAAGTTAGAGAACCAGTAAAACTATTGTTTTGAATATTTTGAGTTTTACATTCCTTGAAAGCAGGCGAGTTGTTAACAACTTACTGACCTAGTAATAGCATGCATTTCCATATTATATAATTTTTCTAATTTCCACTCTAATAACGTTAGTGCTAGTTAAACTTATTCTTAAATATTTAAATTCAGTAACCCTGTCGAACGATATGTTGTTCGAATTAAGCTTTAAATTATCGTCCTCAATCTTTGTTCTCTGTGTAGACATATACATAGTATGCTCAGCGTACATTTCTTGACATATTTCATTACTAGGCTCTAATAAAATTTCTGTATTTCCTGTAACAGCTTCCTTACTATTACGCAACAAAGCTAAATCATCTGCTGCAATGTACCGTTTAGTGTCAATCCTAACCTACTTTCTTCCATTACCCTAATAACATAGGTTAGATTAAAAAGTAATGGAGAAAGTGCATCTCCTTGTTTAAGCCCATGTCTTTCAAAAGTATCTGATAAATGACATCCAAACCGTACCCTGACATGCGTATCGGTCAAACATACCTCAATTAACTTGACAAGATTTTGGGTATCCCAAACCTAAATAAAATTTCATTTAACTTCTTATTTTAACTTAATTATAGTTACTAACATTTCACTACCTCCCTTTATTAACTCTGCTGGAATTGAATCTATACCTGTAGCTTTATGGTTTTTTAACTTCTCAATAGCTTATTTGACTTCACTCTGTGATTAATAGTTCAGCAGAATAGATTTCGATAGCCTCACCCAATTTGGATTCTTTATGAACATTTAAAATGCTTAAAATGGTATTTCCATATTCTCAATACGTTGTTCGTGTCTGTCATCAGATTGCCATTCTCAACTTTAACTAAACTGGCCCTAACCTGATAGCATGTCCTATACTCGTAAATATGTAAATGCAGTTTCTTGATAACTTGCACTTTCTTATCCTTTCGCAATGCAATAATAATTTGTTAGTTTAGTATTTACAGTTATATTCTAGGATACTTGAAATATGTGCAGATGTATAAAGAGGAATTTAATAGTGTAATCTAAATTAAATTTCCCATTTGCCACCAACATATAAACTTACTTTGTTTTCTGGCAATACATATTCATTCTACCGTGGCAGTATTAATACTAGTCTGTCCTATATTTAATTAATTTTAATATATTCTTCGCTTTGTTATATAATAAAGAATGAAAAGAGTATATGCACAATTTTTTCATGGTTTATTTGCCCTGGTTTGTCTCGCAGTAAGCTTTTGTGTTTTTCTTTGTTGCGCTGCACTCTGTTGTGGAGTGAATGTATCACTGACGCTGACACGTGCCGGTTTCGTTGGCTCAAAGAACTCATTTCTTCTGGCGTTGTTTTCCGAGTGGTCATTTACCTGTCGCGTAGCTAAGTTGAATATTTCTAGGTATCTTTGTTATCAAATTTCTTACACCTGTGGTCACGTGATATAAAGTGTCAATCTTTCCCCGTGTAGCAATTTTAAAAAACACCCCTAGGTTTCCATAAATAGGTGAGGCTAGTCAAATTTCTGCTTCATATATTTTTTTCTAGGTACTACCCGCATCAACGGTCAAGTGGTCTAAGACTCTCTAAGGCTCTTAGAGGTAAAAAAAATTATCAAGGTCCATACTCTTAGGTTTACTCAAATATTTTGATAAATTTTAATTACTCTAATTTTCTTGGTTTTTGAGCCACCTTCACCAGTGAATAAGTTGTCTAAGGGATTAAACTCAAGACTACAGAAAAAAGTGATGAAAAAATGCTTAAGATGCAAACTTCATAGTTTCCCCAAACATTAAATAAATTTTCAATAAAGATCGACTGAAAATTGCCGCAAGAGCGACCATCGACTGGTTTGTCGACCCCTGATCTAGACTTACAGTCCACACGGGTGCCTACCTGCAGTAGCTTCTCCCCCACGGCCAACACCTTCATGTCCTTGTTGTAAACCAGACCGAAGGGGAACATCTTCATGAGGACAGAACACGAGACCGGGGGTAGCTCCAACCTCTCCAAGTTACTCTTGCTGGCCGTCTTTGAGAACACGAACTCCCGGTTGTCGAAGTCAAGACGGAACTTGACCAGGACCTTGCGAGAACCGGGGGCGGAGGTGTTCTCTTCCAGGACTGTGATGGCCAACTGGGTGTTGTACAGCTCTTCTGCTATCTTGGTACAGTTGGCCTGAAGACAGAACACTCTGTAGTGAACAACATGTGTTATACAGCTCCTCTGCTATCTGGTACAGTTGGCCTGAATACAGAACACTTTGGAGTGAACAACATGTGTTGTACAGCTCCCCTGCTATCTGGTACAGTTGGCCTAGAGATAAAAACACTCTGGAGTGAACAACATGTGTTGTACAGCTCCTCTACTATCTGGTACAACTGGCCTGAAGACAGAACACTCTGTAGTGAAAAACATGTGTTGTACAGCTCCTCTGCTATCTAGTACAGCTGGCCTGGAGACAGAACACTCTGTAGTGAACAACATGTGTTGTACAGCTCCCCTGCTATCTGGTACAGCTGGCCTAGAGACAAAACACTCTGTAGTGAACAACATGTGTTGTACAGCTCCTCTGCTATCTGGTACAGCTGGCCTGAAGACAGAACACTCTATAGAGTGAACAACATGTGTTGTACAGCTCCTCTACTATCTGGTACAGCTGGCCTGAAGACAGAACACTCTATAGAGTGAACAACATGTGTTGTGCAGCTCCTCTACTATCTGGTACAGTTGGCCTGAAGACAGAACACTCTGTAGTGAACAACATGTGTTGTACAGCTCCTCTGCTATCTGGTACAGTTGGCCTGAAGACAGAACACTCTGTAGTGAACAACATCTGTTGTACAGCTCCTCTGCTATCTGGTACAGCTGGCCTGAAGACAGAACACTCTGTAGTGAACAACATGTGTTGTACAGCTCCTCTGCTATCTGGTACAGTTGGCCTGGAGACAGAACACTCTATAGAGTGAACAACATGTGTTGTACAGCTCCTCTGCTATCTGGTACAGTTGGCCTGAAGACAGAACACTCCGGAGTGAACAACATGTGTTGTACAGCTCCTCTGCTATCTGGTACAGTTGGCCTGGAGACAGAACACTCTGTAGTGAACAACATGTGTTGTACAGCTCCTCTGCTATCTGGTACAGTTGGCCTGAAGACAGAACACTTTGGAGTGAACAACATGTGTTGTACAACTCCTCTGCTATCTGGTACAGTTGGCCTGAAGACAGAACACTCTATAGAGTGAACAACATGTGTTGTACAACTCCTCTGCTATCTAGTACAGTTGGCCTGGAGACAGAACACTCTGGAGTGAACAACATGTGTTATACAGCTCCTCTGCTATCTGGTACAGTTGGCCTGGAGACAGAACACTCTAGAGTGAACAACATGTGTTGTACAACTCCTCTGCTATCTGGTATAGTTGGCCTGGAGACAGAACACTCTGGAGTGAACAACATGTGTTATACAGCTCCTCTGCTATCTGGTACAGGTGGCCTGAAGACAGAACACTCTGGAGTGAACAACATGTGTTGTAGAGCTCCTCTGCTATCTGGTACAGTTGGCCTGAAGACAGAACACTCTGTAGTGAACAACATGTGTTGTACAGCTCCTCTACTATCTGGTACAGTTTGCCTCTGGCTTTATATATTGAGCAATATCCTTTAGCACAAGATGAACAAACAGACATATAAGTGACAAGTTTCCAGAAGTCTGGCAAGAAAGGTGATTTAGTGAGATTTCGCTTGGATATGGTGACCAATTGCTTATTGTTTCGTTGATATTTATATTTTATTCAATTATTTTCATTTTGAGTTTTTCCTTTATCACTGCGTCTTAATACTTGTTAAGGTTGTACGCATTTTTGTGTACTAATTATGCTAATGAGTTAGGGATGACAAAGGTTAAATTTAATTGAAGTATACCCGTATTTACGTGGAGAGAGAGTGGAAAACCATTTTGAAAAAACCTTATATCCAACCGAGACTCGAGTCCCAATATCCCTGTCATTGCCACACGAGAGTAACGTCTTAGACCATGCGGTCACCGAAGCAGGTTCATTTTGAGCTGATTTGAAACAAATCTCCTTGTAAATTACTCTTTGTACTACCTTGGATAGTTATGTGTGATAACGATTATTTTTGTTTGGCCCTGCGTCTTACTACCCGTTCGTGTTATAAGCTTATGTACTAATTACGTTTTATTATCTAAGGAATTAGGGACGTTATATTAATAAGAGTTATACCCACATTTGCGTAGAGGGATAGTGGAAAACAATTTCAGAAAGACCACCATCAGTACACCCAACCGAGATTCGAACCTAGGTCTCTACATTGTTGGCAGTCTAGTCTATTGCGAGAGTAGTGCGTTAGACCACGCGGCCATCGAAGCGGGTTATAACCAGTTGGATTTGGCGTTATCAAGCTGTTACATTGTGAACTAAAGATAGCCATTAAAATCACTGTCAAGAAGCAAGTAGTTTGTAATTGAATTATCTTCCTTATTTGGTCCAAGTTTATCAAAACCAAAATAAAGGTAGAAACTTAAATATAGATTATCAGTTAGCTAAATTTAAATCATTAACAGTTCAAGTCTCTATATAAAACTTATTTGTAGATATCCTTTTGAAAATAGTTTGTCAGTTACCAGTTCTCACTGCGAAAAGAAAACTCCGATTCTTATAATTATATACCTTCCAACCATTCAGAGAATTTAATCCAATTCACTTAACTAACTAGAATAACTAGACTACTAAGATAAGGAGTTAAAACAAAAGCTATTTTAAACTAAACAGGTGCGATTATATATTAATCTTAATAGCTGAATAAAGCGCCTTTAGCACACGCAACATGCTGGGCAGGAGTGTGTGAATTATAGTATAAACATTCAGTAAAGAATAAATTTATGAGCATTTATACAAGAGTATCTTTAGGATGATTTTTAAATCGATAGCTTTATAAGAAACAAAATAAATTATAAAGAAGAGTAATCGGTATCCTTATAAGGAACAAAATAAATTATATATAAGGGTAATTGGTATCTTTATACGGAACAAAATAAATTATATATAAGGGTAATTGGTATCTTTATACGGAACAAAATAAATTATATATAAGGGTAATTGGTATCTTGATACGGAACAAAATAAATTATATATAAGGGTAATTGGTATCTTTATAAGCAACAAAATAAATTATATAGAAGAGTAATCGGTATCTTTATGAGAAACAAAATAAATTATATAGAAGAGTGATTGGTATCTTTATAAGGAACAAAATAAATTAGATAGAAGAGTAATCAGTATTTTTATAAGGAACCAAATAAATTAGATAGAAGAGTAATCGGTATCTTTATAAGAAATAAAATAAATTATATAGAAGAGTAATCGGTGTCTATTGAAGGTAATAAAATCCCTAATTTAAACATATAAATGATATCTTTTGAAGGGTATGAAACCACGGATCAAAGTCTCCCTACCGAGCCAGTACGAAGTGTTGGCTCCGCAGTAGCCACTTTCAGGGGCTCGCGAGACTAGGTCAAGTGGAAGAAACACGCGCAGGCGAGCTCACAGGAGCAATTTACCAAATGGAGGGGAAAGCAATTCAACCAAACATTCGAATGGGGAGGCCTTGGAGATAATATCACGACCATTTGGAACTTTTCCTGAAAGAAATAAACGTGCTTAAAGTGGGAGTGTAGGGGACGCGAGAAAAGATCAGTGTTCTCCCAGTTTTTATATGAAAACCCTTGTTGGCCGAAATTAATCAAATATTTCCTAGAAGAAACACAGAGTTTAATTTTCTTCACATTTTGACCTCGACAGTTGTTGGATATCTGTCAAGAGCATTGAGGAATAATACATATCACCTTTGCTTTCTCTATTACCTCATGTATTCCCTGTATCCCAAATCTTGCCCGGACCACTTTATTCCTAATCTTTTCTCTCCTCGTGACAGCCATAATTATACTCAAAAACTTTTACTTCCATCCACTTTCTTGGCCTGTCTTACATCCAATGTCCAAGTTTTTGCTGCATATATAGCCAGAGGTACAAAGTATTCCCTTTATAGCACTCCCTTACACTTCAGGATTACTTCTCTTCTCAATAGCAGGCACGTATCTATCTATATTAATAGAATGAAGAGTTTGCCTACTGCGAAAGTGGACCATGCGACCAAAGAAGCTGGTTTTAAATTTATTAAAAACTGTGTCGGTAGAAATAAAATGAAGAGGTTTTTTTTCCCTGTTTGTTTGAAGCAAAGAAAAGCGTTGCCTGGGGTAGCTGCGCAATGCATTGCACGGTTACCCCAGACAAAGCCGGGTACTTCTGTTGGTAAATAATAAACTTAGGGTGGGATGGAAGTGGACGTGAGAAAAGGCCCTTTTTTTTGTAGTTTTTATAGCAAAACATTTTATCATCCAAAATAAATAAAATATTGCTTCCGTACCAACATGTAATTTAATTTTCTTCACATGTTGATACTAACAATTTCTGAATATCTATCGTGAGCACAGCAGCATTAGATGAGAAACTTTTCAAATGAAGAGAAAAAGATGTCAGTAATTTCAGGACAACCTTTAAAAAATATTCAAGAAGTTTTGAGTCCACCTTGTGAAGAAAATAATACTATGTTTGTACTGAAGTAATATTTTATCTATTTTGCCCAAAATATTTGTGCGCCATAAAAACTGCAAAATCACTGGTCTTTTCTCGCATACCCTTCTATCTCATCTTAAGAGTTATGCTAATTAATTAATAAAAGCGTTTACCCATAAAGTATTGAATGAACCCTTGTCGCGTGCTGCGGTATACCAAGACCACGCCCTCCGGGTCCACGTGGGTGATGTACATGGAAGGGCTCTTCATCTTGGGGTAGGTGAACCTCATCTGCAGATGGATGTTGTCCACACTCTGCAAGAAGTCGGAGAAATACCGTCCCGTGGCCTTGATGGTCTGGTCATAGCTGCGAAAAACAACGGGCCCTTTATTACCTTTAGCCCTAAGGGGAGGTAAGGAAATACACGTGCATTAAGGTGGAATGGAAGGAGACGTGAGAAAAGGACAGGTTTTTTTGCAGTTTTTATGGCAAAACTTTTATTTTTGACAAAATAAATCAAATATTGCTCCAGTAAAAAAATATAGCTTAATATTCCTTACATTGTGATATCAACAGTTCCTGAATATCTGTCATGAGCATGGTGGCATTTTTAACAAACTTTTTAAATGAAGGGAAAAAATTCTCAGTAAATTCCAGAGCACCCTTGACAGATATTCAAGAAATTTTGACGTCACCATGTGAAGAAAAGTAAATTCTATGTTTGAACTGGAGCAATATTATATTTATTTTGTCAAAAAAAAGTTTTGCCATAAAAACTGCAAAAAATACTTATCTTTTCTCGCCCTCCCTTGCGTTCCACCTTAAACTGGAGATGTGAGAGTACATTATTTATCTTATTACTCTATGGCATTAAGAACTTGAAAATTCATTTCTGCCTTACAAAAGTACGCCACCTATCTCTGTCTTGAGCTAGTTCTATCCAGTCCACCTCATTACACCCTATCCCTATCATAAGAAGCCGCAAACAAATAACCTCGTCGTCCAATTCGACCACAACTGACCAATTTTTTCGTGTACCCTGATTGGGGTGATACTGATCTTTCTGAGCGATTCAATTTTCCGCCAGGTGGTTTCCTGCTAACTCAACAGAGCAATAGTCAGCCAGCGATTGTGGCCGGGTGATATTTTCCTGGTGTGAAACTGCTTTAAGATTCAAATTTCTAATTAAATTACATTGAATAAAAATCTGGGATCTACTGTTTTTACTTTCTTTAGACCCCTTGAAGATAGAAGTATTGTTATCGTAAAAAATAATGAGCTCAACATTTTTATAAATGTTGACGTTTCATGACCCCCATAAACCGAAAAAGTTGCTTTTAGTTTGCCATTTGTCCGTATCTCTGACTATAACTGAAACTAATTTACCGATCAGGCTAAGCCTTGATGTATAAGGTCTTCATGAGAATTAGCTGGGGTGTTTTTGGAATTAGATAGTTAACCCTAAAATTAAGGGTAGTTTACTGAAGGGTGAAAATACGCTCACAGTATTCTCAGTAAATTTTTTATCTGGGCATTGTTTAACATTGTAAACAAAATGGAAGTTCTGGTTTTCCCGTGAAAATGAATTTAAGGGTACTTTACATAAGGAGAAATTTCAGATTTTGATCATATATCTGCAACTATTTGAAATACCAAATAATTTAACATTGTAAAGTTGTAGTAATATTAAAGATAAAAACACTTTCGTTTGAAATATATTCAAAAAATCAATAGTTTATGAGCTGTGATCCAATATTTATATTTTTTATTCAAGTCTTAAAATGAAATTACGTCTTACGCTCTTTAGTGGACAGAACTGCTCTTTTTTTTTCTCAATGTTTTTGTAACATTATGTATTATTTCACTAAGGCTCTTTAAAGATTTGTTTCTGCAACAGTGTATATGATTTATTTTCATGAATCTTACAAGCTATTAGTATATATATAAACAGTAAAGAGAGAGAAAGTTTGTATGGTGCGATGTACTATTTATTTTAATTTCCAATTTGTTCCGAATCGAATAAAAATTCTTGCAAGATTCAAATTGGGATTCAAAATTTCGAACGGACTCTATTTACTTAAACTTAATCTTCCTTATCCTGTTCTCAAAGATTGTATCGATTGGTTTGTTTGAAAAAATGCCTTTCGTCAACTTTAAATACAAAAATGAGCTAGGCCTATAATTTATTCCTGTAAACTGTAAAGAAAGTATTAAGAGTATCAAAAAAGGAGGTTGGCAAGTCTTTGAAGTCACGTTCTCTCCTTCACCTCCTTGGGACTCACCCGAAGTTGCTGAAGAAGCGGACGAAGCAACGCCCGAAGAACTCCATGAACTGCTCCGCGGTGGCTCCTGGCCCGGTGACCTCAGCGCTAGCGGCGGCCAGGTTCGGTACCAGATTGTCGGGGTATATCTGGTGGGTGTTGAATACGGTGTATTTGCAACCGGCCCTCTCCAATATCTCCCTCCATATCTCCTCGCCATACTCCAACTGGGGACGAAGACATTGGTACCAACATTATTAGCGCCCGGGTTAGATTTACCGTCACAGCCCGATAGATTGTCTGTAAAACTGAGGTTTACCCTTCCACAGGGATGGAATAAAAGTCAGAGCACTGCGGGGTTTAGTATGTTCTAGAGTTAATTTAGTTTGTAAGTCATGTGCTGATATACAATTATACATGTATGTTGAAAATGAGTAATTTTATGCCATAGTTACCATAATCGTTGGGTGGGCACGCGGTCTATACGTCAAGATCATCCAATCTGGTTTTCCCGGTGGTTGTGAGGTTGGGGCGAGAATCAATCCCGGCCAGGTATATTGAGATTTATTTTAAAATCTATTCTGATACATCCTCCACGCAAATGAGGGTACGTTTTCTCTCAGATATACCTCTCTCATCCCTAGCCCGGACGTGTGGTAAGACACGGTTCAACAAAAAAAAAAGCTTATACTGAATCGCAGCATAAAAAAAACATCAAATATGTAGTGATAGATCAATTAAGCGTATAACCCGAACGGGTAGTAAGACGCGGTGCTAAATAATAATAAATGATAGATCAATTAGCCCCCTTACCCGCTTCGGTGGCCGAATTGTCTGACGCGCTACTCTCGCAGTAGACTAGACTGCCGATGACGGAGAGATTGAGGCTCGAATCTCGGTCGGGTGTACTAAGGCTGGTTTTTCTAACATGGTTTTCGACTCTCCCTCCATGCAAATACGGGTACACTTCATCTAAATATAAACTTCCTCATCCCTGAGAGCTTTAGCGTAATTAATACAAGCATACAACCCGAACGGTTAGTAAAACGTGGTACTAATACTAATAATAATATCTTACCTGGTCGATTAGTACAATCGGGCGTCCCCTGGACAACGGTACGTTAGTACTGGCTAATCTTTCCACAAACTGAGCTACGAGTGATGTATCCAAGACAGGCCATTATCATTATTAGTACGACAATAGGACAAACCCGAGATAAAATATTAGATATTGGCCTACCTATCTTTCTTCAAAATGACCTGGAATCGAACTAAATTCCTTAGACTTGTAGTCGACCACTCTAACTACCTCGGCCCCAGGGTCCGGCAATTTCTCCATACCAAACTAACTAATAAATATAGTAGTAATGGGTTATTATTAATAATTACTAATTAGTATCGTGTCCACGAATGACCTTGGCATTGTACCGGTGACGTGCGAGAAACAATGGCCGTCGTGGGCGCGTGTGGTGGTCACCGGAAGTTGTAGAGAGTACGTACCGCGGAACAAAAGACAATCAGGGTCTCACCTTGAGGCGGTTATTACGGCGAGTGCATCGTGATTACGGGCACTTAATCAACCTTTTAGTGTAGAGGAGTAGGGGGTGGGGGATAACGTTCCATAGAGGAATTGAATTCGGCCCTAAGCCTAGGTCACGGAGGACAATATTGCCTAGGGTCCGATGGTCACTTCGATTCACAAAGACGATGATTGCCTTAAAAGAAATCGTCGTCTTAAATTAATATAGAACTGTTTCTTGTATTATTATTTTTCCATCGTTTGAGATGCAAAAAAAAAAGCCTTGAAGCTAAAGTCAAACACGCCAACGCTCACTTAGATCTAACGGCTTGTATTAATATAATTTTATAAATATCTAAATAGATAGATAGATAGATAGATAGATAGATAGATAGATAGATAGATAGATAGATAGATAGATAGATAGATGGATGGATAGATGGATGGATAGATGGATGGATAGATGGATGGATAGATGGATGGATAGATGGATGGATAGATGGATGGATAGATGGATGGATAGATAGATAGATAGATAGATAGATAGATAGATAGATAGATAGATAGATAGATAGATAGATAGATAGATAGATAGATAGATAGATAGATAGGTAGATAGGTAGGTATGTAGTTAGATAGGTAGTTAGATAGGTAAATAGATAGTTGCACCTATTCACAAACATGTGCACCTCGAAGCCAGAATTTTAAAATTTTAACTATATATTTTTAGATTGATTAAAAACTGAGTCGTAAGAATAAAATTAAGAGTTTTTTTCAGTCTGTTTGAAGCAAAGAAAAGCGTTGCCAGGGGTAACCACGAAATCCCGAGGCCACGCCGGGTACTCCTGCTAGTTACAAATAAAAGGTAGGACACAATCGTAACTAATAGGGGTGTGCAAAGTCCACCTTTTCAATTCCAAGCGAACTCTAATCGAATACAAATTATTCTCGAAGCTGAACCAAAGTTCGATTTTTTTTATTGGTTTTATGCTTGAAAAAAAATCTCGTATTTATTGGCATAACTTTATGAACTAAGTTTATTTTAAAATAATTTTCATTGCACAATTATTTGTAATATTTTGTTTTATTCTGATAGATCAAGTTACTATCAGAACTTACAACAGGATTACTTCAGATTTTTCTCTCATGTTAATATTAATATGTAACAGCTCAGAATGGCAACATGATCCTAAAGTGAGTATTTTAGCTGTCCATCTATTTACTGGCGAAACTTTGTAATAATGTTGAAGCTAGTTCTTTTTTTAAAACGAAGTCCAAGCTGATGTTTTCTCGAAACCAAGTTGAAGTTTCGAAGCATCGTACACCCCTAGTAAATAATAAAAATAATTCTAGGCAAATTTTTAAAAAAAATCTTTGATCAGTTAAAACTACGGTTAGGTATATAAGTGTTCCTTAGAATACTAAACATATTTTTTCTACTAATATGAAACACTCTTTAGACATAAATTTTGGACAGAATTTTAAGAGCTTTTTTTAAAAAAAAATCACTCTCCAGTAAATATATTACTGTTTTATTGGTGTTGTTCTATAGGTGTTGATAATATCTATCAAAAATTACAGTTGAATACCACAGTAGTTGACATAAAATGAGTGAAAGTAGATCTATAAAATTTTCTAGCTGTTTATTTTTTCGTGTATTTACACAATCACCCCCGAAGTTTTCTGTAATGTCAGTAATGTCAGTGGTAATGTCAGTTTTTGGAAATTCGAGACTTTAACCCTTCCTATGAAAATTGGACTTTAACTGATGGCGGATGCGCTGTCTATTAATAATAATTTGCCTAAATAATTGTTCATATTACCCGGTAAATGAGAGAAATATTCTTAAATACGAAAACTGTATTTTAAAAAAATACCCGTTTTTTGAAGAAATACCTCGGCACACACCCAGAAAAATAGTATGCCAAATATTATAATTTATTTATTTTTATAATTGGAGCCAAACAACAAATACTTACTTTCGTCAAAATATGGAGATAATTTTTTTTTTTGTAAATGTCACCATAGTGTTTTTATATTCTGTATGCATATTCAAGATAAAAATTACCACAATTTCTTTATATTTCAATTACGTTATAGAAAAGGAAAACTTATTCTACGCACTTAAATTGGTACACATGATAAAATAAAAGTTAATTGTTGTAGATGTTAAACTTTACAGTTTACACACTTTGTCGAAAGCAATAATTTCAAGGAAAAGTTTGATCTCTGATATTAACTTATAATATTTGGAATATTCATACTATTTAAGGTAGTAATATTTTTAATTAACCCTGATAGTGTTAGAATGACTATGAATTGTGTTAGTGTTGAATGATAAAACGCTGGCGGTTTTTAATAACAATATTTGTGCATCTCAGCTTGATATAAAACTTAATTAGTTCTTCCAAACTTGGTTTTACACATATTTTACAGTAATAGGCCTATAGCTGTCTATTTGTGGAGATTCAAATTTAACCGATAATTTTGCTTTTATTGATGATTATATTCAATAATTTTGACTCGCTTGTAGCCCAAACCCGTTGAGTTTTATCTTCTACATGGATGTATTGTGGGAAGTATAATTTCATTAATAATTTCTCCACGCAAATGCGAGTACAGTTCAGATAAAATCCTACCTTCCTCATACCTACTCAATTAGTATAATCAAATGCGTGTATCCTTGACGGGTAGTAGGGCACCAAATAAAAAAAAAGTTTTACTTACATACAAAAGAATTGACAACCATAAGTCTTGAAATCATATTTTAAAAATTCTGATTATAGCTAGATAGTTTTCATGATTTGTACGAGTTTGTTAAGGGTGCCACCCAAGAAATTGCCACGCAGACGTTCAGCCCTAACGTGAAATTTGATTACACGATGCGTTATTTCAAAATATGGTTCACACCAATATAAAATGGCAAGTTTCCAATAGGGATACTTATTCCTTAACAACCTTATAGTTTTAGTTTTATTAATAATTAAAAGTGTTAAAATGCGGCGTTATGTTAGGGTCTATTCTCAACGACATTTTAATCATATGTGTGGAGATACGAGACTAGGCTTGATGAAAAATGGCTTCATATTTAGTCTTCCTCCAATAAATATAGTATTTTTATAGGTTCACAACAGAAAATTTTAAGATATTTGAGAACTAGCAGAGAGCTATCCTCTTTACCTTGAGATTAGAAGTTTTGTAGTTTTATTTCCTCTCCTTTTTACTTTCTCTCTATCTTACAGGTAGAGAAAGTATGGTGATCGTCAAAAAAATCGAACTCGAGATTTTGATGAATTTTGACGTTTCATGACTTCCTGAATCCGAAAAAGTGGTTTTTGAATTTCTGTCTGTCTGTCTGTCTGTCTGTCTGTACCTCCAACTAGAGCCTAAACTATTTTACCGATTGAGCTGAAACTTGATATCTAGGGTTTTCATAGGGTTGCCCCGAGGGGTTTTTGGAATTGGATATCTACCCCTAAAATTAAGGGTAGTTTACTGAAGGGAAAAAAGAGAAAAAGTCGATTTTCTCAAAATCGGCTCTAACGATTTTGATTAAATTTCATTTATGAACATTAATAAATATTCCAAACAAAATGGCTACTCTCAATATTTCGGCAAAATGGCTTTAAGGGCTCCGGTCTGATGCGTAAATTAACATTTTTTATAATAGCTCCGAAACTATTTGAGATATGAAATTACTTAGCATTACAAATATGTATATATATTTATAATACAGATATTTTATCCGAAACATATTTTTATAAAATCAATAACTTTCAATCTATACGCAATTATATAATTTTTTTAACTTTTTGGACATTAAAGTTTAAGTATTGCGACCGTAAAAAAAACTAACCTGAAATGTTGATGGATGTCGACGTCTCATGACCCCCCGAACCCTAAAAAATAGTCTTTGCAATGCCGTCTGTCTGTGTGTCTATAAAAACTTAAAATTAAGGGTAGTTTACTGAAGGGCGAAAAGAGAAAAATTTGGTTTTCTCAAAATCTGCTCAAACGATTTTGATTAAAATTCGTATCTAGGCGTTGATTAAGATTATAAATAAACTGGCTATTTTCATTTTCCTATGAAAATGATTTTTAGGGTACTTTACAGAAGCGTTAATTTCCGTATCTCCACAACTATTTGAGAAACTAAACAACTTATCATTGCAAAATTGTAGGACTATTAGAAATAAAAAACTTTTATTTGACATATATTTTTATAAAAGCAACAGTTTCTGAGATATTTGCAAATATATTAATACAATTTTGTGAGCTTTAGTTGTAAACATATACTACTTAAGTCTTAACGCAATAATTCTCCAATGCCATAGAGTAATTAAATATAAGTAAGTATCTAAAAAAAGTATGTTATTTTTCCTTAAAGCTCTTAGGAGAAATGTTTGCACAGCAATGATCTATCTCCATTTTAGACTCAATAGTCAATATTTACATTTTTTATTGGTCAAAATGTATAAATGAATAATTAAATATCAATGCGATGACTTGAAGATCTGCAACACCTTATAAAATGTTAAAATTTTAACCAGAAATCGAAATTTTAATACGAAGTGTTGACCCTTGTGGAATACATTAAACTGTTTGAAATGCTCTTAGGTGGACAAAGATGCGCCTCTTTTCTCATTGATTCTATATTATTGTATATTATTTTATGCGTGTTCTTATGTGGAGTGGTGATGATACAATGTACATTATTCCGTTCAGAAATCTTACGAGTTTATAGAAAGAGAGAGAAAGTCTGTGCGGTGTGCCGTACCATTTATTTTTTTAATGACAAAATGTTGTGGGTGAAAGGCGGAAAGGAGTATAATCCAAGACAGAATAAAGAAGTAGAACCAGAAAACGACACAAAACATATATTTTAAGCCATGTGGTCCAACAGCTAGTGATACTTTCTCGTTGACTGAGTATTTGCCTTCTACACGGAATTTAAACCTAGTTTGACAATAATTAAAAATTAAAATGCCCTAAAGCGGGGCTTATCAAACTGTGGTACGGGTACCCCCAGGGGTGCGTGAAGTCTTTCAAGGGGCTACGCGACGTACCACTGAGTTTTATTAATAATCATTTTTAAAAAATCATAGTAAGTCAGATAAATAAAACAACATATATTTTTGACGCGATGTCATGGGCATTTATGATTTATTTTTCTTTCACTCCGTCATGATTTTTTTTTAACTTACCACCTAGGATCTATTAAAATTTGTAACGATNTATATATATATATATATATATATATATATATATGAAGGGTACGGGGGGAAAGAGGGGAAGTCACACTACACAAATTTTCCAGAACAACTTTTATATCTCAAGCCCCATAAGGACTTCAGCAAATACTTTTTTAAATTAATTTAAATATGACAGGGACCTCTTTTGTACCGTAATCTAAAGTTTTTTTTAGAAAGGTATCATGATTGTCTAACAGATGGCAGCACTATCTAAATGATTGTCTAGCCGATAGCAGCACTAACTCAATAATTGTCTAACAGATAGCAGCACTCACTCAATGATTGTCTAACAGATGGCAGCACTAGCTAAATGATTGTCTAAAAGATAGCAGCACTAACTCAATGATTGTCCAACAGATAGCAGCACTAACTCAATTTGAGTTAAATTTTGACATATCCACTTTTTCCTCTGTACCCTTTATAATTCAATCAAAGAGTTGGTTTGCTGTTATGATGTGATAATTATTACTTTAGTAATAATATAAATAATTTAGTAGTAGTGCGTTGTACGTTTTTTCCAACACTTTGGCTCATTTGGTAGTTACTCAGCCTATTGAATTGAAGGCTTCGGGTTCGATTCAATCCCTATCATGAATACAAAAAAAAGAATTGAATAATTGGTGAAATGTTGATAGTGTGTCTGGTCTAAAATTAAGCTAGTTGGTAAGTAGTGTAACGACACAATAAGTCGATTCAGAGAATGCACGGATTAAATAATCGTACTTTTCAGGTTAAAACCCGAATAAAACCTTTCGGTTGTTTTTTTGGTGTGGAATGAAAAGCCTCAAACTGTCGAGGAACACCATCTTGGCGATTGGTCTGAACATCTTCGTGAGCCTCAACCTTCTACCTTGCCTCTACTACTGTTTCAAGGCCGTGGACTTTGACCGTATCCTCACCGGGACAACCCTCTTCTTACTGTCGGCGTGCGTGCTTCTGTTGTGCATTTACCTCGCCCTCATAGCCGTCGTGAGTTACACGTTGATGTGGGCGCGCGAGTCGCCGCTGGTCGAATCCGACGAAACCCCCAGGTGTTGTCGTCGGCCTATCGGTCGCTTTAAGATATTAAACACGAACTCTTCTCCGGAGGATCTAAAGAGTCAACTGAAATTCTTACCCTTGGAAGAACCCGACCTAATTGATTTGGGAGATGACGACTTACTTCCGTAGACAACGAAACATCGGCATCTCTTTAAGGTGGGATGAGAAGAAACGCGAATTCAGGGCAAGATGAAGTTGTTGGTTTTTTGGCAGTTTTTAAAACAATTTTTTTTTTATCGAATTAAATAAAACCTTTCTTCAGAAGATATAGCCCGATTTTCTTATGAATAACCTTTTGAAAGGATTATTTTGACTAGGGTTGTACGAAGTCCACTTTTTCAATTCGAAGCGAGGTCGAATCGAATAAAATGAGATATTCCTGAAATAGAATTGAAGCTCGAATATTTTTAAAAAAGTTTGGTGTTAGATAAAAATATTAAAGTTTGCATAACTGACTTGTGTAAATAAATATAGGGCCTATTAAATATATAATCTACACAATGTTATATTTCAAACATAATTAATATACTTCTTAAAATAATAAATTAAGCTAATACCACAAAATTTAGTTTAATTATTTTGACTTTTTTTTAATGAAAATATTAATTTGTGATCAAAATAACAGCAAAAAGACCACATAAATGTGTGTTTTTAATTTAACTTTTTTTTTGTCGAACCTTCTTAACCGTAGAATCCGGAATTTTAATATCGAAATGAAGTCAAAGCAAACGCATATTCGAAGCAAAGTCGAAGTTTCCAAAGCTTCGCACACCTTTACTATTTTCCTACCGGAACTTGTTGTTAGTATTATTCTGTTAGGATTAAAGGCCATCCAGATGGTTATTCGTAGTGAAATCTGACTATACTGACCTAAACTCTAGTTATTTCATTCCATCCCACCTTAAGGGTATTCATTCGAACTTTGAAATATTTTTAACATTTTTGTTGTTTGAAAAAAAAAAAATTGTTCTCTCGTGTTTGACAAAATTTGTTCTTTTTTGTTTGGGAACCTTCTCTCATATTTTCATTTCTATATAAATAATAATTTGTTTAATGATGTATTAGAAAAGACCTAATAAACTTCTATAAAATACGTTTAAGTTATTATAATAATAATTATTATTATTATTATCACCGCGTCTTACTACCCGTTTGGGTTGTACGAACTTAGGCTAATGTGTAATGGTATGGTGATTGTGAGATGAAATTGAGGACCTAGAGTTTAACGTGGGATCCGAACCACGGTGGAGGCCTGACATTCCACACATTCACAGTTAAGTTGTTATTATAAGCACTAACCAAATAATATTTATTTTAAAACAAAAGTTATTTAACCAAGACTATATAAATGGTTTCCTAGTAAAATAATCAAACGTCAACAGTAGGCTATACCCGAACGGGTAGTAAGATGCAGTGCTAAAAATATTAAATGTTAAAAATCGTGGACTATTTTGGATAAAACAGCGGTGAGCGAGGAACTATTTTCAAAATATATAGGCCTCATGTTTAATGACATAGGACTTAGTTCTTAAGTAAACTTATAAGTGAAATATTTTGCCATAAAAAAACTGTAAAAATGCAGGCCTTTTCTCACGTCCCCTTCCACCCCACCTTAAGTCATAATCACGACACAAGTTTTTTTTACCACCTCTTACTACCCATCCGAAACTTTCACATTTAATTACATTGCTGGGGTAAGGATGAATACAATAAAATTTTAAGGGAATTTATCGACATTTGCGTGGGAGTAAAGTGGGAGATCATTTTACTGTATGATAATCTCATCGTATTAGGCCCGGCTAGGATTCAAACGCTGACTCCTCTGCCACCGGCAAGCCAGATTAGAGGATGCTGATTGCTGACATTTAGTAAGCGGGCCCACCGATTGGGATACTCGAATCAAGACGAGTCCTCCTTTAGGTTTGGGGACCAGTAGTTATAATCAAATTTTCTTACAATTTTATATATATGACAGCTAGAAAGGTTACTAAAATTAATTTTGCCTATTCATTAGTCAAGTAACGTAATATGAAGCTATCAATTTTGATGGATATAATCAATAATATTAAAATAATACTAATAATTAACTAAAATATAATCAAGTTTGGCCGCCAAAATAAAGTTCGTAGTATTTTATAAAAAGCCTTTCCTATTAAAGTTGGACTTTATATGATGAACTTTGTCCGTGAAGGTGGGGGAAGAGGGAGGGTTTTAGCGAGTTTGAGATGTGAGAATGAGATCTTCTAAGAGGCAGCTCATCTGGATGCAAGGGTCGACCGTAGAGAAAGAGAAAGAGACATTGAGTGCCGATGAAGTGTAGCCAAAAAGGGAACGCTCACGTTCGAGCAGAATATTAAAAAAAGCAACAAAAAAAACTCTGTGAGATTAGCAAAACCTCCGCGTGCTCGTTTGGCAAGTCCGTATCTGACGAGGGGGGGCCATCAGGTGTTTCGTTGCTATGCCGACACTTTCTTATAGTTTTCATTTCAACTTTCTCGTGAACCCTCGGAAAGAGTAGGTATTGTGATTAGAGAAGGGACGCTAATCCCTTGAATCTCATTGTAACCCGCTTCGGTGGCAGCGTGGTCTAAAGCGCTACTCTCGTGTTGGACTATACTGCCGAAGACGAGGTGATTGGGGTTCGATCCCGGTTGGGTGCACTGAGGGTGGGTTTTCCTAAATGGTTTTACCCTTTCCCTCCACGCTAATGCGAGTGCGTTTCCTCTCAATTAAGCCTTCCTGATCCCTAACCCATTATTGTACATATGCGTATAACCCAAACGGGTAGTAAGACACGGTGCTAAAAAAATCTCATTGTATTCGAGAAAGTCAAAATTTGTAAAAATCTCAACAACAAAAAGTAGCTTTAATACAACTATCATGAAGACTTTGACTTGATTTTTTTAATTGTGAGACTAACAAAATTACAAAATACATACATAGTTAATTTACTTTTAAAAAGTTATCTCTATTGTCAATGACGCAATAGACATGACAAACCAAATAGTATTTGTCAGTGGCCTTAAAAAACTTGTTTTAAATTCGATATTAAATACGTTCACTTTAGCTAAAATTTAAATATTTTTCAAGCTTATGTCGACGTTTCATGAACCCATGAACCCGAAAAAAAGCATATACAATGTTACAGAAATATTTTGAGAAAAGAGGAGCATTTATGTCCACCAAAGAGCATTACAATTAATTTTTATTTTCAGACTTATAAAATATTAAAAAATATAAATATCGGCTGACAGCTCAGACACTATTGAGTTTTAAAAAATATATTTCTAAGAAAAGTGTTCTATATTTAATATTACTCCAGTCTTAGATTAATAAATTATTTTATATTTAAAATAGTTGTGGAGATATAAACAACATTGTAACTCTCTGCTTGTGGAAATTGCACTTAAAGTCATTTTCATGGGAAAACGAGATGCACCATTTTGTTTGTAATGTTAAACAGTGCAAATACAAAATTTAATTTTTTTTTATTTATTTAGCACCTCGTCTTACTAACCGTTCGGGTTATATACGCTTAAGTACTAATTAAGCTAATGGACTAGGGATTGGGAAGGTTTAATATAGATGAAGTGAGCCCGAATTTGCGTGGAGGGAGAGTGGAAAACCATCTAGGAGAAACCACCCCCCAGTTCACCCGAGCGAGATTCAAACCTTGATCTCCCCGTCCTCAGTAGTCTAGCTCAACACGAAACTAGAGCGTTAGCTAACTACGCCAATGAGAACGGGTGTGTTTAGATGTCAAAGAGTGCCTTGATATAAAAGTTAATAAAAATCGCTATAGGGGATTTTGAAAAAATCGATTTAATCTCTTTTTGCCCTTCAGTAAGCTACTCTTAATTTTAATGTTAGAGATTTAATGTACAAAAAAAACTCCTCAGGGGACCTTTTGAAGACCTTAGATACCCATTTTTAGCCCAATCGGTAGATTAGTTTCAGATCTAGTTCGAGATACAGACACGCGGCATCGTGAAAACCAGTTTTACTGTTTCAAGTCATGAAACGTCGAGAGTTATCAAAATCTCGAGTTCGATTATTTTGACAAACACAATACTTCTCTCTCCGAGGTGTCAAGATAAATTAAAAGTAAAATGACTTAAAAAACCATTTACTTCATTTAACTATTAGAGACGGTAACCTGTTGGTCTAGGGCGTAAGGTGTCGGACTTCTTTGCTGAGGGTTCGGGGTTCAATCCTTGGTCCCGGCACATCTGATTGTCAAACCCTTCCTTCACCTCTGACAAGACGTGTATTAATCACAACTTGTGAATGTGAGGAATGCCAGGCCTCTACCGTAGTTCGGATTCCACGTTAAACTGTAGGTCCTCCATTTCTTCCCACAATCACCCTACCATTTTACACACTAGCGTAAGTGCGTACAACCCGAATGGGTAGTAAGACGCGATGCTAAAAATAATAATAATACCTATTTGAGGTATTTAACGTGCACTTTCTAAACCAACTGATTATATCAGCCCATGACTTACAGATTAACTTGAATCTAGAACAAATACAATAACCAACACTCCGAAAATTAATAATTATTCCCCATTGCCAAAGGGCAAACTCATATTTCACTAGTGACAAATTTTTCTGCCATACCGGCAATCGAACCCGTGATCCTCAACTCGCTAGACAGACACGCTTACAGACTGAGCCAAGGTGGGTCGGACTGGAATCTAAGAGGCGGCGGGGGGGGGTATTTTTAGTAACAAACAAGAGACCAAATCCATCTTTTTTGTTTGTTTTCCGGGCGTGAAAAATAGCCCCTAAGTATAGTCCCTCCGTCATCGAGGGTTTTGAAGAGCGATGAACTTATTCCGTGCTTATGTAAGCTTTTGTTGCTTTTTTTTTTAAAAGAGGTAATGGCCTGATTAAAGATAAACAGCTTGATACCATAGTTTAATTAAAATGATTACACATGATTGTACTGTTTTTATGACAGGCAGTAAAGTGGTTTATTTAAAATTCATCAGCTGTCTTTAAATCATTATGTTAGGTGTAACATCTAATATTATAGTGTTATTAGTATAATTTTTTTCCCTAAATGTTTTCCCACTTTCTTCAAGCAAGTATGAGTTCACTTCCTCCAAATTCAACCTTCCTTATTCCTAACCCATTACCGTAATTAGTACATAAGCGTATAACCCGAATGGGTAGTAAGAGAAAAAAATTAATTGCTAATTGCAGAAAGGAAATATGTTCAAAAACCAAGATTTTTCAGTGTAAAACCAAAATTGTTTTGTAATCTTTAGCACCGTGTCTTACTACCCGTTCGGGTTGTACGCTTAAATACTAATACGCTAATGGGTTAAGAATTGGGAAGGTTCAATATAGAGGAAGTGAACCCGCATTTGCGTGAAGTGACAATGGAGAACCATTTTGGGGGAAAACACCCTCCAGTTCACCCGAGCGAGATTCGAACCTCAATTTCCCCGTCCTCGGCAGTTTATCTCAACAGGAAACTAAAGCGTTAGCTAACTACGCCACCGAGGCGGGTCCATTTTTAAAATACCACCCTCTTTACACCCGACCGAGATTCGAACCTCGATCTCTCCATCATTAGCAGTCTACTCTACTGTGAGAGTAGCGCGTTAGACCATTCATCCACCGAAGCGGGCTACTTTATTGTTAGTGTTATTTTATAGGTATTGATAATATCTATCAAAAGTGACAACTACAGATTACATGATTCGGCGCATGAATACGTGAAAGTATATCTACTAAATTTTCTAGCTGCCGGATAAGTTCTTCCTATGAAAACTTAACTATAATACTAAATACTCACACCTAGCATATAAATATTTAATAATAGGAAAGCATGACGAAGCCATATAAAAATAATAAATATATCCGTTATGATCGAACAGATTCGAACCGGGCCCCTCTAGATATGTGACCAGCTACTCTAATTACTTGCCACGAAGAGGGACTGGTAGGGGGCAAGTTATTTATCATGTTTGTTACCTACTACACGCCTTCCTCTCCTTCCTCTACCACAAACGGTCCCAAACAATTAAGCGAGATCAGTCATTGATTAACCCTCTTCCACCCCTCTTACGGGTCAAAAGAAAGAAGACAAAAGTGAACCAAACGTTTTAAATATAGTGGACCAATCTAGTTGGTGTAATGGTCTGGATTATTTCCTCTCACTAGGGAGGACTGGGTTCGATCCTGACGAGATGTGTTTTTAATCCTATTGCCTTAAAACTCGCCCTTTTATTTGGTAGTCGAAAGGGCACTAGGGAAAGCTGCACCCACATTAAAAGTACAATTACCAAATGCAAATTTTATTACACTCTTGTAGTGGAGATAAGGAAGGTGAAATTTTTAAAAATGTACCCGCGGTTGCATGTAGATGAATGGTCAAGCCATTTAGATTTTTAAAAAATAGCTCTGCACACACACAGCTGAAATTCAAACCCTGACCTTTCCGACCTAGGAAAACTAGACCAAACAAGTGTGACGTTTAGTCCGTCTGTCCACGGATGCGGGTTGGTTCAATTTTTTTTATCAGCGCATCTTGCGACCTATTCAGGTTATACGAATATCATTATAATTACATAATGAGGTAGGAATGAGGAAGGAAGCATTTTAGAGGTAATTTACCCGTATTTGCGTGGAAGGAGAGTGGGGAAAACCACCCTCAGTAGACCCGACTGGGATTCTAACCCCGATCCTCCCATCATCAGCAGGCCAGTCTTAACACGAGAGTGACGGACGCCTTAAAACATTCGGCCACTGAAGAGGGTTGGTCCAATTGAGCTCTCATTGAAAGTGATAAGTCAAATTTGAGTGAATATTTATAAATAGAATATATAGTTATCCGCATCGGGGTTCGCATGATCTAACGCGTCACTATCGTTTTAAACTGGATTACTGGTGGCGAGGATATCGGGGTTCGAATCTCAGTCGGGTGCACTAAGGTTTTTTTTTTCCTTAGTGGTTTCCCATTCTTGCTCCAAGCAAATTCGGATACTTATCCTCTAGAGCTCTACCCTGCTCATCATATCGCAAAACGTAATTGATAAGAGGTGTAATGTCCCCCCTTTTTTTATTTGAAACAAAATTTAATAATATGAAATATTTCCCAACAGTATTGAAGTTCAAATTTTATTTTCGATTGTTTATTTTGAGGTTCTGGGATCGAAAAAAGATATCATTGGTGAAATGTGGTATTAACCTTTCACGGTGATAAATTAACGGCCGGGGGAATTGATGTTGTGCCTATCCTAGTCTTAAGTTAGATTATAAGACATTTGAAGCTACGACAGACCTAGAAAGCCGGGAGTGGAAAATATATGGCTTGAATTAAAAATTGACCCAGGTCACAGGCGGGAAACAGTAATGGAT
The DNA here is from genome assembly GCA_902155825.1 of Timema genevievae. Lineage (NCBI taxonomy): Eukaryota > Metazoa > Arthropoda > Insecta > Phasmatodea > Timematidae > Timema > Timema genevievae. The sequence goes on along the minus strand of CABFWO010004196.1, from coordinate 22,169 downwards.
GTAAAAAAGATTGTCAAAGAAGGGATTATTTTTTCGAAGTTAAGGTGAAGCTTCGCACACATTAGGCAAGCCTATGGCGGTTCTTAAGGACACAAAGGTCTTAAGGGCTGCATACCAACCAAATGTATCATTAGCTAAAGATTAAACAAATAACTATTTAAATTAAATCAGCTAGTATTTATTTTTAAATAAATTAATAGTAGGCCTACCTAACTATTTTATCTAATATCAAGAAAGTATTTTAAAATGAGATTTATTAACAACGTAATCACTTTTATGGTTTTATGTCACTCAGGGTCTATTTGTCAGCGAATCACTTTAATATTTAACTATATTATTTTCATTTATTATTTTGAGATATTTAACGTGCATTTCTTGACCCGAATGATCAGAGTAGGAGGATTTCTATGAGCGAAAATGAAAGGCTCTACCAATTTTGCCGGGCACAATATTTAATTGTATATAATATTCCGAAAATATTAAGAGAAAAGAAACCAGCTTCGGTGGCCACGTGGTCTAACGCGCTACTCTCGCAGTAGACTAGACTGCCGATGACGGGGAGATCGAGGTTCGAATCGGGTGTACCGACGGTGAATTTACCCGATGTGGTTTTTCCATTCTCCCTCCACACAAATGAAGGTACACTTTCTATAAATATGGACCTTCCAATCTCTAAAACCATTAGTGTAATTAGTACATAAGCGTATAACCCGAACGGGTAGTAAGACATGGTGCTAAAAAAATAATGTTCGTTGTGAAAATTTTGACAGCTAAAAAATTAGAAAAGATTATGAGGTTTGGCGAAATGAATGGATGAGAGTAGATTTGGTAACTTTATGGCTGTCAGTTACCACTTCTAAGTTACCAGTTACCACCACTTATTTGGCGAATCGACTACAGTAATTAAAGTATTTGTATGACCCGAAAGATACGGTGAGAAAAAAAATCGCCTGTATTTGACAAGGAGTATAAGCAACTGTGTTGACTGACCTGTAGAAAATGATGGACGCTCTCCAATAACATTCCGTACATCTTCGGTTTATTCGGGTTGGCAGACTTTAGACGGTGTAAAAAAAAAAATCTAAACTGTTAGTACTTCGGATCAGTTTAATTCGTCGGAAGTTGAATGGAAAACAATTGAGTGATGACTACGTGAGGAGAAAAAAAACTTCGCACCGTCAAACTTCAAACGGTCTTTTGAAAAGAAGGCTGTTCTTCCTAAGCCCAGTCCTGACTTCGCGTCCCGTCAGCGTCTTGGTACACCGAAAGGGGGGTGAGGGTGGTAGAGAAGGAGACGCGAACTTCAGGAGACGTTACCGCGTCGGTCCACGCGAGATCACACACTGAAGGGAAGAGACGGCCAACGTCGCGTCGCAAGTGGTTTGTTTTTTCGAGCGGGTTAACAGGTGTGACATATGGTCGTCAGAGGGAGGAGGGGGTGAGGGGTGCGTTTACCTTCGTCGGTAATCGTCGCACCTTGACAGCGCCATTTACAGATTCAATTGAAGGACCCCCCTCCCCTCTTACCTCCTCCCCCCATCCTTATGGTTGTCTTGTTTAGAGGTCGACTATAAAACTATAGTAGGATCGACACGAGAAGAAATTTTCTCGTCAGTTCAAAATTTATTATTATTATCTACCCGTTCAGAATTTCCAACTTTTAACAGAAATGGTTGACCTCAGTGGTCTTGGGGTAAAGTGATCGCCTCAGGACTTGAGGTTTGTGGGTTCAAACCTAGCCGGGATTCACGAATTTTTCTTGAGCGATAAAAATCAGTAGCACAACTTCTTTAGGAGTGGAAGTAAAGCCATCAGTCCAGTGTCGATTGTGGCATTTAAAAGAACCCTGGAAGAATTCCCGGCAGAATTGTTGGACCCTTTTGCTTTCGCTCAGAGAAATTCTCGAGCGTCACGCCTTAGATAAGCGTTTCCCACACTGTGGTACACATACCATCATTGGTACGTACAATTATTCCCGGTGGTACGCCGTGAAAAGCCAAACAAAAAACCAGCAAATTAAAGTTGTAAGAAAATAAGACCTCATCGATTCTTACAAATATATCACGACCCAGTCAAAACAAAAGTAAAACAGATTTAAACAGTGGTTGTAGGGTTGGAAACACTGATTCAAGCTCAGATAGCCGGTACAGCTGCGCAGTATGTTACTATATCCCTGCGCACCATTCTAAATGTACCTGGTGGAGCTCCAAATTACAGAAATTGTTGGGGTAGTACACCACTCACAAAGTTTGTGACCCTCTATCTTAGATCATTCTTAATATTAGATCCAATATTTAGATGTGATTTATTTATTTATAAATAATAGCTTATTTATTTTAAATTGTGATTCTTTTAAAACACTAAAAGAAATTTTTGTTTTGTTGTAGTGCACCCCTGGGAGCTTTGCACCCTTGGTGCAGGCTTGAAGGAGAGTGTTGGGTGCACCGCTACGTTTAGTTTGCAGACTGCTCCTAAGGATGGATATTTTCTGCAGGGTTAGTCCCGCGTCTGTTAGAGCTTACATCTTGCAGGGGATCTAGTTTAGATCAAAGCCAGCAATTACCAGTGACAATGGACAAATTGTGATCAAAAATATTTTAACTTTATTTTTTTAACTGAGGTATTTAACATGAACCTCTGGGACCGACATATCAGCAGCAAACCAATCAGACTAAGCCAACAGCCGTTTTTCTTTTAGCACTGTATCTTACTACCCGTTCGGGATATACGCCTTATTAAAGTGTAGTATATGAACCTACCAGCAAAACACCACCTCATACTTGACCAAGTTGTTGTAAATTTTTATTTATTTGCCAGATTTTTTAAAAATGTATTTGAGGTATCAAACGTGCACTTTCTGAACTGACCAATTATATCAGTACACGAGAATTTCTATGAGCGAAAGCAATAGGACCTATTAATTTTGACGAGAAAGGTATTTTCACATGCCACAATTGACATAGGACTGATGGCTTTACTTTCCCTCTCAAAAAAATTGTGCTACAAATTGTTATCGTTCAAGAAAAATTTGTGGACCGCGCTTGAGTTTGAACCCACAAACATCAGGTCCTGAGGCGAGCACTTTACCCTAAAACTACTGAGGTAGACTATACACTAGATGATAGCAGGATGGGGTGGAAGGGGAAGATACTTTGGGCAGATTGCTCTATTAGTGACGTGTGTACAGTCAAGACCCACATGGGTTTCATTTGTTGATGTGATATTTTTCAACCTATTCGCATAGGGAGATCTCAAACGAATAACATTATCACCCTCAAAAACCCACTTCATCCAAAAACTTTGTATTCCAAACCGGCTGTCTCAACTAGTAACTAAAGCCGGTTTATTCTAACATATTTTTAATCAGAAAATACACTCCCCATTTACCTTTAAAGGTTGCATTCTTAACTTGGTGGACTACACTATGATCCTATCTTATAAGATAAACCATAGTGGAATGTAAGTTTTCTACCTTACAGGTTATATGAAGGATACATCATATTATTTTAGTCACACTTCGTTCGAATCATCAGCTATGGGGCCGTTCTTTATATTGCTAAGTATTTCAGGACCAATCTTATGAACCAAGGAAAATAGAGAATACAATTCGTTGATTCGCATAACTAATAAAACTTCCTTATATTGTATTTTATTTAAATCAATTTCAGTTGTTTTTGACATGTTAGTGTGTTGTATGAAACAATACAGGAACACTTTACATTCACCCATACAACACAACAAAAATATAGTACAGTGTATTGAAATTACACAAAAAATATGTTATACATAACAGTAGAGCCACATAATTAACATGTGACTTTGAAAAAATTGAATTAATCAAAACAAGAATACCTAGCTTAAAATTAATTTTGATAATTTTAAATTGTGAAACATAGTATTTAATATAACAATTTGTAATAATATTTTAATATGAGTGTGTTCCAAAGTATTATTTATTGAAGGAAAAAAATACACAACTAAGGTGATTTATTTAATGGAATAGTTTAAGTATTTTGGTCTAAAAATAATGAGCTCGACTTGAGTTCTGAAAAAAATACTTGGAAGTTTAAACAACTAAAAAATATATATCTTGATTACATGTGATAAAACACTTTATACTACTGAATATTAAATGCACAATTTATTACAAACACAAACATCGCATGCATAAAAATATTTAGGAATAGGGCTAAATGTTTTTTGTGCTTTTAATTATTAAAAGATAACACTCACTCTATAAATAGGTTCATTTCTATACAAAATATTAAAGTTAGTGTGCAATTAATTTATAGTAGCTGCACTTATTATTAATATTGCCAAGATTGACAAAATGTTTTGTGTGAATTAATTTTTCACTATTTTACTAATTTTTTTTTCAGGGCTAGCCTAAGTGGTAATATATATTCGGCAATTTAAAAATATATTTTGTGAAACCATGAAACAATTTTCAATATTAAGGCTTACAGAAAAGCTGATTTTACAAGCATCTGGATTATAAATAAGATAAAATTTTGAGGAAATATATACTTACATTTGAGTAGTGGTGGGGGAGGGATGAATAAACCATTTAGGGGAGGTGGGGAACCCTCAATAAACCCAGCCAATATTTGAAGTGACCCGCCACACATGGGGCAAACCAGAGAAGATAAGGTTAACACCCTAGTCCTGCTGATCACCAATGCTAGTCCATAACTTGTGGAAATTTAGAACATACATTTTAGTATTTTTTATTTTATTTAGCACCGCGCCTTACTACCCGTTCGGGTTATACGCTTAAGTACTAATTACACTAATGGATTAGGAATTGGGAAGGTTGAATATAGAGGAAGTGAACCCGCATTTTCATGGAAGGCGGGTGGAAAACCGTTTTTTTTAAACCACCCCCAGTTCACCCGAGTGAGATTGAAACCTCAATTTCTCCATGCTCGGCCATCTAGCGCAACATCTAGCGCAGTAACTAGCTATGCCACCGAGGCGGGTTTGAGTTATTAAGAGCGAATAAAAGTTAACAAATTAAAAATCTCTTGTTAAGAAAAATTAATTTTTACTATCAATTTTTATTACAGTAAATGTTCACAGCCATGTAATAGCCAGGTGGTGTCGGTATACTGGTACCATATAGTACTGCAAAAACCACTCTTTTTTTTAGCACGCGTTTTAATACCTGTTCGGGTTATACACCTAAGTACTAACTACACCGAAGTGTTAGGGATTAGAAAGGTTGAATTTAGAAGAGTTGTACCTGCATTTGCATGGAGGGGGAGTGGAAAACCATTTAGGAACAAAAAACTTAATACACCCGACCGGGATTGAACCGCAATCTCCCTGTCTTTGGCAGTTTAGACTATTGCAAAGCGAGTCCCGCTTAAATTTTATTTGATCGGTCAGTAACATCAGCCGGGCGCGGCGTCCCCCTGCGATAGGTCACAGGGAGAAAACTGATTAGGTCTTTCAGTTCTGCTGAATTTTATCCAATATTTGTTTACTAGACAAACCATTGAAATGTTAAAAGAACATTTAGGCTAGCCCCGTATTACTAAATGTTTATGTATATAATATTAATGTAATACAAGTAGAGACAATCCTAAAAATAAATATATTTATATAATTTCACACTCGCAACTAGTTTAACTACAAAATAAATTGAACAAACATTTAATTGTCACACTTTTTAGTTTACACAAAAAGAATGCCCCGCCTGAAATTACAATTAATGAAAAATATGAAGTATAAACATAACCAGCAAACTTTCGATAACATATGACCAAGTATGTCCAGTGAAAACTTAATTTTTTTTTCTTTTTTTCATCTAATCGAGTGACTAAAACTACTAGATCATTAGCATCACAATGGTTCATAACAGAAGAAATGGAGAAGTACCAATAAATGTACAGTGGGATCTGTCTAATTCGATATTGGTTAATCCAAACCCACCATGATTCTCTAAAAAATTCCTATTTAAATCAATGGTAAAAGATAACATTTAATTCAAATTTTAGAAGGAAATTTTTAGGTAGTTTGAAAACTATACTGCGTTAATTTTTTCGAGTTTGTACTCATTTCAAACCTAGCTTAACAATCTTTATCTAATCCACCCATATGCCAAGAATGTCGAATAACGTTAAGTTATCGGTGCATAGTAAAAGAGAAAGTAGGAATTTTGTAAAAGCGGTGAGCGGGTTTCCTAGAATATTGCAAGTGTTGGCTCGGCTTTCATTGCTTCTGTGTGAAAATGTAGTCATATGACGCCTAGTATGGAAGATGTAAACTTTTATACTGCACATCTTTAATGATTTAAGTTTTGTGATTTTAGCATATTTAACTAGAATTTGATTTGATAATTATTTGAAATTTGTGATATATATTTGCTTCAATTCAAAATCGAAAAACATTCTTCGCAGATGTCTAATTTCAGATTTTAGAAATGAGAAGAATGGAAGAAATTGAAAGAGGAAGAATGGTGGAAGGCTTAGAGGAAGATGGAGGAATTTTACCAAACTGACCCAGCCACAGGCTGGAAACGGTTGTTGTTGTTGATGATGATGATGATGATGATGATGATGATGAAGTAATCAACTACAGTGTGCGAATGAAACAAAGCATCGCTCTATCAATATTCAGTATTGACAAATAACAAGAATATCAGGATTCAAATCTCAGATAGGTGTACTCAAGGCTTTTTGTGTTGTTTTATTTATAAACAGTGTCCCACTTTCTTCCACGCGTACCTCCTCCATTTCCGCATTAAATGAAAATATAAGGATAGACCAGATGGGTAGTAAGAGGCAGTCCACTAAAAAAATAAAATTAATGAACCAGTGTGATGAGTGAATACAGAGTAGAGTGACTCTACAGACTTTTTAATTCAATACAATCTACTTACAACAAATTACAATTATTAAGTATTAAGATTTTATTATTCCAGTTCCTGTTTCTTGGTTCCAAATTCTACTTAATCACGTGATTAAGTTTAATGTGTTTTATCTCTGGTGTTTTCAGCTTTCTAAAACGTGGGTGGTAACAAAATATGTCACCCAGCTGCCAGTATACATAAAGGGTCCCTTAATTAATATTTTTTTAAATCAACAAAATTTATTTTACCATATGTAATTATATTTTTTTTTAATTTAAACTTAGGTCTGAAGTGAAGAACCAAAGAACCAAACCAATGCTGGTTACAATTTATTCACATAATTTTTAATGAATTAGCTAAGTGTACTAAACAATTTAGTTTGAAAATGTAATTGAATACAAAACAAATAGAATACACTCATTAATACCTTTAAAAAAAAGAGATTTCACTCATAATGGATATTTTTTTAAAGCACAACTTCCTTTTATACCATAAATAAAATACTTTTTAAATGGCTAGTACACTTAATAATTACGTTATTCTTAGGATTATGAAGCTCTTATCTTACGAAAGTAATTTTACTCTTTTTTTTTTAACTTTAACATGGGTCGGTCGATTGAGTGATACACTATGCTGAAAGGCGTGGGACAAATTTTGGCATAGAAGGGATATAAGGGGGAGTCATATGAGGCATTAGATGGATTTTCGTTGTTTTGAAAGTTATGTCAAGTGTGCACCATTTCTAAAATTAGTTTTTGGCACATGAAAAATACAAATTTTATGAAAATGACTACTATACGATGATTGTCTAACATCACATCTATAATTGGACAATAAAGACTGTCATGGTACACACCAGTTTAGACAACATCCACGATTTATGTTACACTCATTACAACACCCACACAAATCAATCAACAATTTCAAGTTTTGGGTCTCGACGATGAATGAGGTCAAAAGTTGGGGTACAGGAGGTACATTAGATAGTCGAGAGAGCAAGGATGAGATGGTATGGACACATGAGGATGGAAGGGAAGAGGATTCCAAGATTAATGGATGTGAAGTATGTAGGGAAGAAACCGCAAGGAAGAGATAGAAGGAACAAATAGCAACAAGTGTGCAAGTGAGAGAAGGAGAGTGGAAGAGAGTGCAGGAGGAAGAATGGTGGAAGGACAGAGGGAGATAAAGGGTTGGAATGATATGGTGGTAAGTAAAAGTTTTACCCATTTTTCCAAAATGTCCTCAAGGTGGGGATTTAGGGAACACGAGAAAAAGCCAGTATTTTTGCAGTTTCTATAGCAAAACTTTTTTTTTCCAAAATAAATCAAATTTTTGTTCAGTACAAACATAAGAGTTTATTTTCTTGATTATATTATTAGAGTGGTTGAATATCTGTCAGTACCATAGCGGCATTAGGTGTCGGAACTTTTTAAATGGATAGAAAAAGTCGTCATTAAATTCCAGGACAACCTTAGCAGATATTCAACAACAGTTGATATCCTCATGTGAAGAAATTTAAATTCTATGTTTCTATTGAAACAATATTTGATTTATTTAGACCAAAAAAAGTTTTGATATAACTGAAAAAACACTTAAGCTTACCTTTTCACACCCCACCTTATATAGGTACTTTTGGATAGAAACCCAAAGACAGATCTTTCAAATGTATGATGAACCAAGCAAGACAATATATGACACTCTCTATGAACTACTCAAAGCAAAATACGCTATCAATCTTTGTCGACAAAGGCAAAAAAACGACGACTTCTGGTATCGAGAGGGGAAAAAAAAAGGTTGGATATCATTAATTCACATTTAATTTATTTTTTTTAACTGAATATAATTCAAATTTAAAAGGTCACGTGGTTATTTTCGTGGAAATAGTTTTATTTTGTATATGTATTTATTATAATTAAAAGTGTTTCAATGAACTTTAAATATGTTTTGGTAATCATTTTAATGTGGAAAGTAGGACTTCATAAAAACACATCTCGTGAAATTGTGGCGTCTTTACAATTTACGTTTATCAATACATTATAATGGATAATAGATAACAGCACATGTGCGAGTGAGAGGATAAGAAAGGACGAAAGTAAGGAGTAAGAATGTTGGAAGGACAGAGGAAGATGGAGGCATTTTACTAAACCGGCCCAGCCACAGGCTGTAAACAGTTGATAGTGTTGATCCAATATAATGAGTTAAGTCTCTTATTGGTTGAACAACTCATCCAATGCATTGCAGTACATCTTCTAAGAAGGACAGGATTCAATTCTGACCAGCTGTATTGAGATTGTTTAACTATGTAATGGTTTCACAGTCTACTTCCATAAAAGTGCTGGTGCAATTCTTATTTAAACATCCTTCTCTTTATTCTTCTCCTTTGAAGTAAGCCATGTGTTAAATTAATCGATAAAAATAAAATCCATTCTTACTTAAAAGTTCCAGAGTAGAAACTTCACAATTCAACAAAATTTTCTCTAGCCATACGAGTTTTTTTTATGCTAAAGAAATACTTAACAGCAAGTTTACACGAGAACCTAAACTAACCACCAGAGGATCATTTATGTTATACGGAACTGCAAACTGTTCTTTAGATATACACAAACACACGCACGACACATATGGATGGAAACATACATTATATTGGTTGGCTATATTATGAATTAATCTTGTCTTTATGGACGGTCAATTTGAAGTTTTATTATAATGTGGATGTCATGAATACTTTGTCGTTTATTAATTGAAAATTAAAGATTCAAAAGAAGATAGAACAAGGCCTACATACTTACCAGAAAGTTGTAGGCCTTGAAATTCACAATCAAAAATACAAAAGAATACATAATTATGATTTTGGGGGTACATCAGTCCCTTTCTTCAGCAGAAGTGATTAAACCACCAATTGAACTATGGCAGTATGGCTAAAGGTAGATAATGGTCACTTAGATACTGTTGTTGCCTGTTTCTTTTTTTTTGGATTGGATTCTGTAGTTGCCTGTTCAAACTTGTGTCTTGACTCTTGGTAGATGAATAGAATGTTGTATTTATAGTATATTAAATTAATTAATTATTAAATTATCAATATAAATGACTGACAAGTGTGAGTAGGCCTGCTTGGAAGAAAAGGAGAGATGGTTATCTATGATCGAGACCAGGGGGGGTGCCTGGATTTGGTTATATATTGGTTAGCAAGCTCTCATCTACAAAGGTAGGAGGTAATGCAACTATTGGGGAGGGCTCGTACCGCCATAGTAATTATTATTTTATAGGTATTGATACACTCTATCAAAAGTGACATCTGAATAGCCCTTGACTTGACGTAGAAATATATTAAAGTAAAGCAAAGTCTCAGTAACGTTTGTAGCTATCCTTCCTATAAAAATCCTGCTATAACTTTAAAGGGCATGGATTAATTGGCCTTTACACACCAATATGATATAGATTCACATGTAATTCTCTGTAATCATACAATTGTATTAAATGTAGAAGTCTACAGATATGGTTTACCAATAAATATTCCAATACAAATACCATAATTTGTGTACCTAATACCATAGATGACAAAACTAATGAGCCTGCTATTTGAATATATTTTATTAGTTACTAATGATTATTTATCTACAAAAAAGTTTAGCCAAACAAAACTTGACTAATGTGCTTTACTTATGGCCACATTTTGGTAAACTGTTTAACAAATTAGTCATAAAATTAATGGTTTATCTTTACTATAGCATGATTTTTTTGATTTTTTTTTCCCCCTTGTAATAAAAATATATTAAATTTACATTAATAAATTTAACACATATCAAAAGAAAAACACATATATTGTTAAACTAAACCACTCAAAATTGTTTTTTTAGCACAATTATTAAAAGGAAGAGAATAGATACAACTAACCTGAAATAATATATAACTAAATTGATGTTTAGATTTCATTAAAAAATGTAATTCAATGCTGCACTTAAAGATCAAAGTAACCAACATTATTTTACAATATTTAACATAATTAACTAACTTTTTGGCCTTCGGGAACTCGAGAGTTGGTGGCCGCCAGAATGTAAGCTCGCCATTCAACCCCATTCCAAGAAGCCTCCATCTTATCCCTAGCCTGGTAATAAAAATTACAAAATAAATGTTACATCGGTGTGTTTCAACACAAACGTTATTAACAACCTTTTGTAAGAGGTAGAGCCTACTAATTTTTGAGCAAGTGTACCTGCATTAGCATGGAGGGAGGATAGGAAAACCATATCGACGCACCTAGACAAAATTCAAGCCTCCATACCTCCCCCCTCCCTCAGGAGCAATCCAGGCTATTTAAACACTAGGGCTTTAGACCACATAATCGTTGATATGAGTAGAAAAAAAATAATTATATTTAGGTTGAACAACATAGTTATATTAACAGAAGTAAATGTGTGTTACACATGCACTAAACAACTAAACAAGAGAAACAAATTTAATTTTTTTTAATGACCATCCTAAAAGCTGACCTATAACAACCTAGTGTGTCTATTTTACAATTCAGATAATCATTCTTAACCAAAAACCATGCAAGTATATTAAGTGATTAAATAACTTAAGGAACTATTTATTTATAATTATTGAAAATGTGAGAGCTTAGTTGCGATTCTAGACCCATACACACAGGTATTAATTAATTTTTATTTTTATTTTGAGTCAAGTAACCAGGTACCAAAGCTGTACAAAATAATTTATAAAAAACAACTAATATTCTATGTCAAAAATGATAAGACCATGAAATATATGCATACATTATGTTCTTACATATAGGAAAAAGTTTTATCGCTGTACATCAATTTATTGTCCTTTTTTTAATTGCTACAAGACAAGAACCAAAAAGTAATAGGTCTGCTCAAAATTCAAAATTTATATTATATAAAAAAATATTGATACTAAAGAAAGAATAGCTTTTGGGAAATTTGAGTTTGTTTACAAAAGATGTTGTCTTTACAAATTGATTAGATATAAGATATAGTAAAAAAAATCACAATATGCATAAGTTATTATAAAAACCCTGCAAAGACAAACATTATTTATTTAAGTACAAAAATAAAAATGATAGCCTGAATAAGCGGTGGTGTTTAGGTATTGGAGCAACAAGTACCCAACAAAATGACATCAATGACAGTGCAAAGGTGTCTTTAGTATATGACGTGGGTGACGGACTGGCTGCACGATGACGTCACAGCCTCCTCAAGGTTACTGTCGAGCTTCCTGTATCCGGCTGTGTTGGGCCTTCTACGAGACCCTTTTCTAGATCGGCCCTCCACAGCAAGCGCCAAAATCTAGATACAAATTAACGAGGGAAGATATAACCACACAAATAATATATTTATAAGATCAGGTGGACAGACAGGGCTGATACATGAAGTCTTAAGAAGAGTGGGTGAGAAGAGAACCGTTTTGGATGTGATTCTTCGTTATAAAGCAAACTGGATTGGACACATCCTTAGGAGGAACCGTCTTCTGCAAGACTTCATAGAAAGCAAGGTTGAGGGAAATAGGAGCTTAGGAAGGAGGAGGATTCAAATATTGGACGACTTGAAGGAAAGAAGAAAATTCTGGGAGCTTAAGGAGGAGGCAAAGACAGGACGTATTGGCGGTCTAAGTTCAATGACAAATGGACATGTCGTAAGACAAAACACCCAATAAATAATAATAATGATAGAATTAATTATAATGATGATGATAATAATAAGTTTAGTTATGTATGGAAGAATGTACAGGTAAGAGGAGATATTCAATTAAGTTGGCAATAAAAGAAATAATAAAAACAATTTAAGTGTTTCATGCAAGATTGTAGTTACACCCGACCAGAATTTTAGCTTTGGCAATCCTGTCAAACACGAGAGTGATGTGTTATGCCATTCGACCATCGACACAGCTTGGTTTGTAGTTTAGGTAATGAAACAACCTTATGTTCATAGAGTGCCAGTTAGGTTAAATACCCTGAATAAAACAATAAAAAAATAGCTTTGTTTCATGGCAGAACATTTGACAGACTGAATGAAGAACGGTCCTTTACCTTCTGTTTGTTGTGGAACACCAAGTAGCCAATGATGCAGATAAGCACCATTGTCATGAAGTAGGCGAAAAAGTGAGAATCCTCGTCATCGCTGAATGCTCCCCCGCGGTTGTAAGCGGTGTCGTCTGGACCTTCTGCTGGCATTTTACCCGTCTGCCTCTCTGTCAAACAACGGCGATTTGGATCATAGCCTACTCTTTATTTTTACTGTAGCTTACAAAGTAATCCATAAAGTATTTATTATTCAGAAAAAGGCTTTTCTTTTTAATACTATGTTTCCCTACCTGTTCGAGTACTAATCACACCAATGTGTTAGGGATGAGGAAGGTGTAATTTAGAGGAAGTGTACCCATATTTGTGTAGAGGGAGAATAGAAAATCATTCAGAAAAAAAAACACTCAGTATATTCGATCAGGATTTAAATCATAAAACTCCCTCTCATAGGCAGTCCAGTCTATTGCAACAGTGACACCAACCTTAGACTATTCGGCCTGCCAAGAAGGGTGAGAAACTGTTGAAGATATTAATTTCTCTCAAGGTATAACAAAATGGAAATTACGCTATCAGGTGTAAGTCAACTTACTAACAACACCAACTACTATGTTTGGACTTTAAAGTGGTGCTTTATGGATGGTGTTGATAGTCTTAAGTCAAAGTACCATAGAAACATGTCTATGAAACTATTTAAGTCAAGCAAGAACTTACCGTATTTAACTATTCTTTGTAATGTTTATGAATATAAAACTAATCTTAATCTGAATTATTCCCTCCTAAACATTATAATAATGGAAAATGAAAGAAATAAATAAAAAGGAAAAGATAATCAAATAAGTGTAAATTTAATCAAAAAAGCCTATCTAGGTAAAGAGGAAAATTGTGAGAAGAATCCAATGCACAAAGGTGACATCTTCTTTCTTTAGTCTTCTAATAGTAGAAATAGTAGTCACACACACATTGCATATTTAAACACAAATTGAGTAATATTTTGGCATTGTTGCCTTTATCTAACAAAAAGAGAAGAGGGAATAAACTTTACACAAATACTAAAATACTCCATTTTGAATTCAAAAAGAAACAAAGAGAAATGCTTTGCAAGCTGTAGGAGTAGCAGGTTTTAAAGTTCTGGTTGTGGGTACCAGAATGGATGGGTAAAGAATTGTGCAAGTCTTTGTGGTTTGTGCTAAAACGATGATTGTTCATTCGCTGTCTGAGAGAACCTGTAGTAAGAAGCATCATATGAGTTGCACTGTAGTTGATATATCAAGCTATTTGTTTTGCAGTTTTAACGACCAGAGATTTTGTATTCCAATTTAATAACGTTGCTGTTGAAAGATGTAGCTGGTAGTTGGATCCCCATGTGGTGCAACGGGGGTTACCACAGGAGCATGATCCTTTGATAGTCAGTTTTTCTTCTTGGATTCTCTTGGGGTCAGGAAGTTTAGGACGGACCAGAATATTGTGGAGATTGGGCGTCCGTTTGAAAATGACTCTTGGGGATGAACTAAAAAGGTTTAGGGTCTGGGTGAAACTGGTTAAGAGTTTGTAGCCACTTTTAAGGATAGCGTTTATTCGGTGTGGAACAGGATGGTATTGTGTTGAGAGATGTCTTCAACTGTTGTTGGAGGGTCATTGTCGTCTCTGGAGATGTGGTTGTCTGTTAAAGGCTTGGGGTAGCCTCGGCCTTGGAAAGCTGTTGAGAGTGGTTCACAATATTCAGTTAGGTCATCGGGTTATGAACATATCCGTTTAGTTCGGGTAGCAAGGTTGAATGGTAGACACCTTTATGTATATGAAGGATGGCTGCTATGATAGTGGAGGTATTGTGTTGGCGATTGATGGGTTTTATATGTTGTGTTGCGAATATGGTTGTATCAAGGATCAGATTCACATCAAGGAAGGCGATAGCGAGACTATGCTGTGATTTATTGTGGGTGAAGTTAAAGGTGCAGCAGTTATTGAGATTATATAGAAAGATGTCCAAGGATAATTCAGAGTGTGGCCGGATCATGAAAATGTCATCAATGTAACGCAACCATACAGAGGGTTTGATGGGCTGAAATTGTAAAAAAAAAAAGCGTTCTTCTAGTAGTCTCAAGTAAAGATTTACATATCAGCGAGCCATGCGTGTACCCATAGCTGTGCCCTTTATCTGCGGTAACCCCTGCTGCAACACATGGGAGAAGAGACCAAGGAGGAGATGGAATGAGGAACAGATAGCAGCAAGTGTGTAACCATGAGAAGAAGAGCGTGGAGGAGGAAGAATGTTGGAAGGACTGAGGGAGATGGAGGAACTTAACTAAACGGACCTGGCCACAGGCTGGAAACAGTTGATGATGATGATGATTATGATGATGATGATGATGATGATGATGATGATGATGATGATGATGATGATGATGATGATTATGATGATGATGATTATGATGATGATGATGATGATGATTATGATGATGATGATAATGATTATGATGATTATGATGATTATGATGATGATGATTATGATGATGATGATGATGATTATGATGATGATGATGATGATGATGATGATTATGATGATGATGATTATGATGATGATTATGATGATGATGATTATGATGATGATTATGATGATGATGATTATGATGATGATGATTATGATGATGATGATGATTATGATGATGATGATGATTTATATTGGATAATCACATCTAAAACCTTTGAGAAATTTATTTTTATTATTTTTACTCCTACAACAGTTGGCTAAGTGTTTCTAATAGTTTATTTTTTTATTTAAAAATAGAGTAATTCATTCTTTGTGTAAAGTGTAATCTCCTCTTCTCTTTTTATTTGATGAAGACAATAATGTCAAAATATTACTCTATTTGTGGTTAATTAAGTGTTTGACTATTTCTACTATAGAAGACGGAAGAAGGAAAAATGTTACCTTTGTGCATTGGATTCTTCCCAAATTTTTCCTCTTTTCCTAGGTGGGCTTTCTTCATTAAACTTACACTTAGGGTAACAGTTTATTTTTCCTTTTTCTTTATTTTCAACAATTCTCATTATTATAAAATTATTTAGCCATTGAGCCGCCTCATTGTTAAACATCCTCTTCTAAATTTAGTATTTTAAAAATAATCACAAAAAATCTTATAATTTCATTGACATTTGAAAATTTCTTTGACTGCTTCAGATTTTCAAGTGCTCTATCAACCATGTCAGACCAAAGAGACTTTTTTTTCCAGTATTGCAACTTACCATTACCATCGTTATCATTTCCTGACTTCATGGGTGTTAATATTTCACCTGGTAAGGACAGATCTCCATCTGATGGGAGGGAGAAAAAAAAATTATAATCATTCTAAAAAAACAGCTCAATTAATTTGTTTTTATAACTTTACCTAGCCTAACTTTGATCTGAATTTAAGCGATTTCAACGGATTTTAATCTCATACAACATGGTCAGGTTACTTTATGTGGCCAATAAATGACCTACTTAGGCAAACAATACCCAAATAATAATAATATTAAATAGTAATAAATAATAGGGCTGATAATAATTAAATGACAATAATACCTAACAATAACAATAATAATAAAAACAATTAGAAATTTTAAATTCATATATAACTTTTTTAAACTTTACATCCTAAGTCCCACACAAATAATTCTAAAACCAGTATAGTAAATTTACAAACTATGAAAAACTTGGCTCACATAAGAAGTACTATACCTAAAGTGATTTTTGTAGGAATGGCTGTCTCAAAGACTTTTTTTTTCTTACCAAAATCCTTTTATCAATAAAAGGGACTTTCAAATATCTTTTCCTACCAAAATCAGTGCGTATAGATGACAGAAATAGGTAAGCTAATACAAACAAGTAAATTGCCAATCACTTTACTTTACATCCATTACGGTTTCCCGCCTGTGGTTTGGGTCGGTTTTTTATTCAAGCCATATATTTCCTACTACCGACTTGCTAGAACTGTCGTAGATTCATATACCTTATAATCTAACTTAAGACTAGGACAGGCACAACATCCAGTCCCCAAGCATTAATTCATCACTGTGAGAGGATAAGCCCACATTTCATCAATGATAAACTTTTTGGCCATGCCGGGAATCAAACCGGGGACCCTTAGCTCAGTAGAGAGACATACTACCGACTGAGCTAGGCTGTCGAATTATTGCCAAAAACTATCTTAAATAAATAGAATGATAGTTTGAATATTTTTAGAGTTTAGAACCAGTCCTAATCTTATAAAGCATCTAATTCCCACAGCATTATAGGCAAGCATCCCATCATAAAAATAAACATAATCGTGCATAAAGACAGGTCTAAAGATATAACCTGTCTCACCCCACTGATAATCTAGCTAGGAGATATAGCTCTAACCATACATTGCACCATGGTGCTGTTTTCTGTATTCTACTTTCAATATCTATTTATTTTTATTTATTTGAGATATTCAACATATACTTTCTGAACCAACTGATTATATCAGCACATGATAATTTCTATGGGAAAAGTATTTCCACGTCCCTTCCAGGGTTTTTTAGATGCCACAATCGACATAGGTCCAACGGCTTTACTTCCCTTCCATAGGAAACTGTGCTAAGGATTTTTTTTCGCCCAAGAAAAATCCATTGGACCCTGGCTGGTTTTAACCTACGAACATCGGGTCCTGTGTGCACTTCACCCCAAGACCACCAGGGTCGACTTATACTTTAAGAAACAGTGGAATTGAAACCAGTGAAACTGTAAATACCATCTTTTTGTAAATACTACAAAATTAAAAAAAATAGTTATTTTAAAATGAAAACACCACTGACAATGATCCAAACTTTGTTATTGTTAAATGGAGAATGCATAAAAGTCTCAAAAAGTTTTCTGCCTCATGCATAATTTTGTAGGTATCTAATTTAATAAATAATCAGCCGGGAGATGGGCTCTTCAGGATTATTGCTACTGTTGCCCTTACCTTCCAAATTTTGTGCTGGTGGTACATCTGGCTCGGACTCAACGTTGACTCTATCGTTAATGTCTGTGTGCTCGTCAGCACCCGACATATCCGTATCGCTGTCCATGGGAGCTTCACCTTGATTATAATCACCAATACTTAAATTGTCTTCTTCATTGTTTTGAAGATTTAATGGCAATTCCTCTGCCTCGCCCGACTTTGTCTCGAGGCCTGGAACTTTAAAAGTGATATCCTTTGTAATGTCTGCATCATTGACTTTTAGAACGTTTTCAGGCTCATACAAAGAGCCTTTCTGAATCTGTTCTTTAGCTTCCCCATCCATTGCAGTCTTTTCTTTCAAAGTTATTGAGCTTTGTTCATAAGTATTTGAAGGGGTTTCAATATGTGTTTTAAGTTTTTCTATACTTTCCACAGTAGCTTCTGGCACCGTAATATTATTGTCACTTGTATTAGGCTTTATTGTATTATTGTGAGCTATAGTTTTGTTAATTCCATCAAGACTTTCCTTTGACTGTTCAACCATTTTATTTGTATCATTCATTTTCTTCGCTTCAGTTAATGCTGATTTGTTTCCATCATTATATTGAGTAGCTATGGAGGTATTATTCAGTGTTTTGTTGGCGGAAAGGAATGAAGACACCTGCCTTGTTAGATTTTCCTCCCCAGATGGTGGAACAAATAGTTCCTCGGGTTTTACTAAAAATACACTCGCACCTGGAGCTGTCTGCGGCGATTGAACTGGTCCCACCGAAAGTGGGTCAGTTTGATTTATTTGTACAGCAGGTTTGTTGCGATTTTCCTGCGAGGGTTTTTCTTGATCGTCTTGCATCAAGTTGGGCGGTGTCTTCCTGACAGGATTCTCTTGCCACCGCGATGGGTCTTTATTCGAAGGAATCACATCAGCCGTTGTTTTGTTATCACCTTTCGTGAGACCAATGTTGTCATTGAGAGTAGTTAAATATAGTTCAGTTGCTTTTCCTGAAAGAAGTAATAATTGCAATTAATTAGAAATGATTTATTTTAATATGGAATTTTTCACCCTACCAACAAGGCATTTGACACTGAAGGCTTAATAAATTACACCCAAGATTTGGACACACATGCTAGTCTATGTTTAGTGCCCACATTAATGAGAGTATATCTAGAAACGTTTATAAAAAATATTTCAAAAAGTTAAATTATTTATATAAAATAATAATTATATAACCCTGAACCTAAGAGGGGCAAGATGGTTAAACTATTTAGGTCTACTTTAAAAAATGGAATTTGTAAAACTATAGATTAGATGGAATCAACGCCAATATCTTGGATTTATTAGTTCATCATACTTGATTACTACATCATACTATTGATAAGACTTTAACCCTTTTGCTGCGTATTTAATGTTTACTTCTTATCTTCAGAAATGCTAATTATAGGTCAAAAATTCAAAATCTGAAAATTTTAATGATCATGATTATGATTAAATAATGTGATTTTCAACTACTAATGCATTTTAAATATGAAATTTAGCACCACGTTGTCAATAAATCGCATAATAATATATATTTTGTATCGATACAAGTACTTAAATGCGGAAGTAAACAAGTGTTACTACTGTTATGATTTAGTAGCCGGTAACTGACCGTTCTCGAAATTAAAAAACAGATTTCAGGGGCGCACGTGCATGCTAGTACGAAAAATTCAGCGTTCTAACACTCTTGTGGCTATTTCCGACTGTTGCAGCAAGGGTAGATAAAGTTTACATGTCGTGGGGTTAAAGTCGATTTCCGCTGTCAATGGCTATATTGCCGAGATCGGATATATCCGATTAACGCAGTAAAAGGGTTAATGCAACATTAGCCAGACCTGCCAGGTGCTCAAAACGGGCCTGATACCAGGGTAAAAACGTGAGCCCCCCTCTCTCTTCGTACTTCTCGACTTCAGTAGCAGCTTAACCTTAATTGTGCATGGGGAAAGTTAACAAAAGAAGGGGAAAAAAAGTGTTTTTGAGTGTCTTTTACTTCCAAAGAAAGGTGGGCCTGGGGGCCCTCCTCCATCAGTAAAGGTTTGTAATATTGAATGCCCCCAGACGATAGTTGAAGTGGTCCTCCCCTAAAAATGTTGTGATATTTTAATTCCCCCTAGAAGCTATTTACAAATTTGGTCTTCCACTGTAAATCTTTTGGAAAATTGGAAGCCTACTATAGGAGCTATTTAAAGTGGTATCCCCCCCGACAAAGTTTTGAACATTGGCTGGCAAATGTCAAGTATGGTAGGCCTAATGTTAAATGAGATGAAGACTAAGTTTTTCTTTTTTTATGTATACTTTCTCAATTTTATGCCAAATATGATTTCATAAACTGGCCAAAAAAATAGTAAATTTCAAGAATTGTGCAGTGCTTGTACTGAATTGGCATTTTCATGAACTGGGCAGCTCCAATCATTACCCACTCCATGAACTGGACAAGTTTTTTGCCTGGTCAGTCTCTTTTGTGTCTTGTGGAGTTAATAAGGTTTATTTCGGCAAGAAAATGTTTTCTCAAACGTAAACATGAACCTTCTCTAGCCGAATATGGCAGACAGAGAGGATTGTACACACACTATCGCACATTTAAGACACTTTTTTCCCCCCAAACAAAATATTCCTATTTTATCATAAGTTATATTTTAGCCTACTTAGTGAAAAATGATGGTGCATCGATTAGGAAGAAAAAAAACTCACCACCCTTTTTTAAGCCTTGAGCGCTGGGGTTTAAAGTAACTTACCCCAATCTTATATTTGTAATAGATAGTTGGAAGAAGGTACAGGAAAGTTGTATAGAAAACATATAAAAGGGAACTAATACAATATGGCTTTCACAATGTAAATAAGAACACAATTTACACTTTACATTGCTGTCACTGGACAAAGCGGTATTGTATAATATAAAATGTAAACTATAGGGCATACAGAGCAGTTTATTGAAACTAGTGGACACACTAAAAGGTCACCCTGTGAACTTCTATTTTTATTTATTGGTCCATAACTATGAATGGACCACTTAAAATACATAGCTTACCATTTTTATTTACTGGTGCACTGAGCAAGGAATTGCCCCAAAGTAATACTAAGCAAAGGGGTTGAATGTTTTTAATATAATCAAAACATATGTGTCCGCATTTTTCAAGATCCTCTAATTGTTTATTTAGAAAGCTTACTGGCTTTTTAGTTTGAGAGTAGGAGCTATTCAAAAGTGTCTTTTGAAGGCTTGAACAAAATAAATTAGAAGAGTTTAATTTTTTTGGAAATATTGTATCAACTAAAGTCATTAACGCGGTTGAATTATTTGGTAGTTGCTCAATAATAAAAGTATTATTTAATCGAACATGTTCACAAATACGAAGACTGACATCATAGAAGGCCATACAAAGCAAAAATTCGACATCGTAGTATTGGTAGGTATCATTGAAGTGCGGAATATTTCTGTCGCATTGTGCTAAAAAAGGTACAGACTCTGGATATGTCAATACATCTTTAGAAGGAAAGTCACAAATTCCAAGATCATCTTTCATTAACGCAAGAATGTTACTTTGATTGATGAGATGATCAGTTGATTGAAATGCTTGGCCTTTAATAAAAGAATGAGCACAAATTAATATGATAACTAGATATGACATGATGAGTTTTCTTTGAAGAATTTCTTCTTTCTATTGATATATGAAAAACTATATTTTCCAAAACTGGTAGTATAAATCACGTAATCATATTGTTTATTTAATAATATTTGCAAATTTCATACAAAATTGACACATCACTATTATAGTTAAGGGAGTGCTTAGCCAACCTTGCAAAATCAAAATAATCTAAATTAGACACTTCATTTTGGTCAAGGCTATAGGAACCGTGTTTAGACTGTAGGAGCGCTAGTAGAACGCATGAGGCGCCCATGTGGGTAAATTTTGAAACTCGAAAGTGAAACGGTTCAATGTTGTTGATATAATTAACGTGGATTATCACAACAGTAATGGAAAAAATAGTTATTAAATGGTTTCCAAAAGGTTAATCCTAGCTATAGTGCCAAACAATCTTTGAGGAATAGTTTAGCTTTATTTAAAGCAGACCACATTACTGATTTGACCGAACTTCAAAACGAAATTTAAACTTTTATAAGATTAAAAGTTGTAAGACAGGCGTCTATCGACTTAAGACCGAATTATGTTAAAATTGAAGTAAGTACCGTATATTAGGGATGGGTTGTGACATCACAACCTGCTCCTTTGTCACTGCTCCTCTGACGTCACATTCACAACCTGTTCCTGACAGACGAAAGGAGCTGTTCCTTTTTGT
>CABFWO010004195.1:38614-69771 GCA_902155825.1 Timema genevievae | reverse complement strand
GTACGATGGAATGAATTTTCAAGCAATCCTCTCTAGAGTTAATTTCGCGTTCCCGTTCCAGTAAGTAGGCGCAGTTCTGCAAACGCATTATAAAATTTTTCACCTGCCGAAAGAAATATACATCGCACGGCTGGACCAACGGGGCCCGCACTTTGGAGGGATCATCTTTACAGTGCACGTCGGCAGACGAGCTTCGTCTTTAAAAATTTCATCGTACATCACAGTATTTGTCTGTCCTCCCCAAGAATCAATCATCAGTAGGACTCGAACCAGCGATCTACGGGATACTAGGCTCGTGCACTATCCGGGGAGCCACGAGACTTGTTGTCGGTTGTCGTAACTTTAGCGTATATCCCTCGCTTGTAATGTTTCTACATTTTTCAAAATTTATTTTTTCAAAAAATTCTGGATATCTGGCCCTATGGGTTTGGGTATTTGTTATTTGGGTACTATAAGTATTAAAAATTACAAAAATCCATTGACCGTATATTCCCCTTGTAAGGTTGAGATCAGGGGGGTGCTTGGATTTAGTTATATATTGGTAATTAAGTTCCCACCTATGAAGCTGGAAAGTATTGCAACTATTGGGTAGGGCTTGTAAGACTCTATTACCGTAGCACAAGTTGAAATCTGCAGTATGCGTTTGGCCATGATGAGTGACTGTTTTGCCAGTCGTGTGTTGGTATTAAAACGGTGCCCATTCATTTGTTGTACGAGTGCTACTGTGGTGAGACTAATTGATTCAGTAATACAGTAATTGCATTGTAGCTGGTAGGTGGCTTTTCATGGGGTATCCCATTTGTGTGAGTCTGCTGTTGAATGAGATGGAAGGTTGGTGAATTTTGCTGGTAGGTGGCTTTTCATGGAATATTCCATTTGTGTGGGTCTGCTGTTGAATGAGATGGAAGGTTGGTGAATTTTGCTGGTAGGTGGCTTTTCATGGAATATTCCATTTGTGTGAGTCTGCTGTTGAATGAGGTGGAAGGTTGGTGAATTTTGCTAGTAGGTGGCTTTTCATGGAATATTCCATTTGTGTGGGTCTGCTGTTGAATGAGGTGGAAGGTTGGTGAATTTTGCTGGTAGGTGGCTTTTCATGGAATATTCCATTTGTGTGGGTCTGCTGTTGAATGAGGTGGAAGGTTGGTGAATTTTGCTTACACTGCATCTCGGCTTGTTGCAAGGGTAGCAACCTTTGGCCTAATGTTGTTTGCTGTTGTTTATGGCCGGGTCGGACACGCTAAGGTGAACCACAGTGTTGTGGAGATTATGGGGGAGTTTGAATGTGATTCTTGGAGCACTGTTGAAAAGATTTGGTGTTACTAAAAACATCTCTGTCAACTCCTTTGTTCAGACACATGTTCCCTTGAAACAAATTCCAGATTTTACCCAAATTTTTTTCATCTCATACAAAATTCCAAACATGCCTCCTCCTGGAGACTCATTATACAATCCATGTGCCAAATTTCAACCTATAAACATTACTACACCCTCCACCAGCAGCTAATATTGACGAGAGTTTAATGGCTACAAAATGTCACACATAACTACAGCAGTACTTGCCAACAAACACCATCATCGTTGGGGGAATCAAATTTTGGATGATATTTGATTCTTTACTCAACTACTGTCTTGGTTTTTACTCTTACCTTGATGTAAGAAGTGACATCGGCAAGAGATCAAATAAAAGAAGATGGTTACAGTCTTAATGAAATTGCTTACAGTCGGAAGTTATGTAAATAAAGGATATCACATATTTTGTGATAACTTTTCCACATCAATTCCTTTTAGTAAAGCATTTATATTTTTTAGGTACTTTTATCACAGGCACACTATGTGGGAACAGGAAATTTCTCCCTTTTCAAACTAGTCAAAAATTCAAAGTGAGTGAAGTGAAGTTTTTAAGGGATGGGTTTCTTTTAGTGTGTGGCTTCAAAAGGGGTGGGGAACTCATGAGAAAAACAAGTACTGCTTCAACTGCCACTGCGTCGCAGACTCACCAAAAAGAAATCGACCATCAATTTCCAAGCCACACGTGATATTAAGATTATAATAAATTTATTAGGAGAATTGCTACTTCATATATGATACTCTACCAGTATCTTGATGAAAGAACAACATTGAGGTGTTGGGGAAAAAAAGTAGTGCTAAGTGTTATATTTAGAATGTTGTTGAATGCCTATATTCTTTACAAGGAACATATTCCTGCCGGGGTAAAAACAACGTAATGTTTAGACTTCAATAGTTCCATCATAGAAGACCTTTCGTTAGAGGGGTGAGGCGTGGTATGCACCAGGGAATACCGATGATGACACGGAGTACACGCCCCAAGATTTGATACTATTTATGGTGTATGTGACTATTGCCTGGCGACTTCAGTATATTATTAAAGAAATGATGACTAACTATTGTGATGTCCATCTTCTGAGACTTAGGGCCAATTTCATAGTCAGATTTAGTACACCTCAAGTGCGGCGCTATACTAAATACAAGACGTCACCTACCTGAAATTGAATGGAATGGGCCAGTTTCATATGCGAAACTGGCCCATTCCATTTTGGTCTAGGTAGGTGTCGTCCTGTATTTAGTATCGACTCGCACTTTAGGCATACTAAATCTGACTATGAAACTGGCCCTTAGATTCTAAAGATATTCTAATATAATTTTGGTTCAATAAAACACTTTTTTATTTTAAGTTTATTTATTACATCTAATTCAGCAACTATTTAATTACACTTTGAATACATATTTAGTGTAATTTATATCAGGATTACGTAGATTAATATGGATTTATAAAAAAACATGCATACGAGTCTAAGTTTCAGCTGAGAGTGAGTGAATGAAGCCTTCTTTGTCTGGATTTCCTGTCCGAACAAAGGAGGATGTGTCATAACGAAAAGTTTCCAAAAGCTGACAAAACCAAAAGTTAGTAGTACCGATTAAATAAATACTGTGGACACAGTGCTAATATGATGTGTTGTTACCAAATAGAGTAGTTATACTAAATATACAAAATGGCTGAATAGATGGATGGAGAATTTTACCGAAAATAAGTATTTAAATTTTGAAAATATTATGAAATATAAAAATGAGAATCATTACACACTGCAGCAGGCCCTTCTCATGTATTTGGTTTCAATAGTTTTCCACTAAGGAAATTACTTTCATGCAGAGTGTGCCAACACAAAAACCTAAAATAAGTTCAAGAACTGTTTGTGTAAAATACAAGACGGGACTACATCCAAAATGTGTTTTTACTAATAAATGTCAAGCATAATTTAAATCAATATTTTTTTACCTACCTTTTTAGACCTATATATTCTAGTGTAGGCCTATATTTTTGATAAATGGTTTCCATTTATTGTGTAAAAGGATTGAAAGCAAATTATATAAAATAAGCTATTTTCTATTGTTATTATGTTTTGTAAAATGTGTGTGTGTTATATTACTGAAGTGCTACATTTTTCAGTTTTTGCTGCCATACAAAACCCAATTTTAGCATCAAATCTAAAGGCAGGGTCACTAATTTACTCTATTTAAAGCTATTTAAATTTTCAAAGTTTAAAAATTAATGCTAAATGAAAAAAATATTTTGGCTAGTGAATTTTTATTGTATTAAAAAATTAAAAAAGGGCATGCATAATTAAATAATCTGACAGATAGATATGGTAGAATCTGTTCAAGATAGGTTTTTACCGGGATGACAGTTCAAAAATCATATGTTTAGGTTTTGGGTTGCCAACACTTGTAAAAGATCACTGTTTTGTTGTAAACTTAAGTTTTCTTACACTCTTTCATAACTTTTAATAATTTCTTTTCACCTAATCTGAGACAATATTCAAAAAATAATTAAAATTACTTATTCTCCGTTTTGACCATCGTATTTACTTGGAAAAGAAAAAATACTTGTCATGTTTTATAGATATAATAAATTATTTTATGATTATTTTATCGTATTTTAAAATATTTAACTGAATAAAATATTCTTATCCACTGCGTGGGTGCATCATTGTAAAGAACTTGTTTCTGTCACGCTCAATCACATGGTTTAAATTTGTCGATCGCCATTTTGAAGCTATGTTAGTTAGACCCTTTGTGAAAGTGATTTGAATAATAATTTTGTTAAGTGGAATAAAATGATAAATAAGCTTTGTGCCCAACCTCAAATAAATATATAAATAATATCGGCCTAGATTCCTGTGATTAGCTATCAAAGTCATCCATTACCTTACGTTTTCGTTACGGTTATCCAAAGTGATAGATGTCAGCTGTTGGCGTAGGAATATATGAGGGATTATTGCTAGTAACTTTTTGAGCTGTCATCCAAGTAAACTAAGGTTGTGAATGTATTATAGCTAGTTTGTGCAAAAAAGTTGAATGCAATAAGTTCACAGACTCAGAAGTTATTAAAATTTAACTAAAATCTTGTATTTTTCAGTAAAATACCTTGGCACTTTTAACACATCTTTTTGTCATTTATCTTGGTACTCGAACAGGTTAAGCAATAGGTAAAAAGAATTATACAGACTTGTATAATTTAGGAGGATTACAAAATCACAAAAAATAATAAAATTATATTATTAATTTACTAAATGATGTTCTCTTTGTCATGACATAAAATACATGACAGATCAAATATCATTTGTCGGTGGCACCAAATCTTAGACAAAATGTTAAATAATTTCACTTTAACCAAAACCATAAATATTTTAAGATTCGAGAATTCAAATTTGGATTCGAGATCCAAAATAAATTTTAAGATTAGAATTTTAGAAACATCTCTAGTTATGAATGAATTTCAAAAAAATAATATTTAAGGGTGTTGCACTGCTCGGAATAATCGTCACATGTCAGATTCACTTTATATTGACAACTATTAGTTTTATCTTTAAGGAGCTTCCCCCACTACTTTTTTTTAAACCAAGTGACGCCTGTGTTTGACGATGGAGGCCTCAAAAGGAGACAACCCCTCAAGGAGGTAGGATCTATGTCGCTCTTCACTAAGGCAGTTTTGAAATAGTAGGGGGAAGGGGGGTGAGTAGTCCGCAGTAATTTAAACTTCCCCAACCTCAAAGCTTTTTTTTTCTTTAGTTTATTGTATGTCAATACAATACACTTGTCAGAGTTGTCATAAGTGAAAATGTGTTACTGTGGTCGATTGCCGAACCAAGTGATCAAGAACTATCTAGTAGCCAGTTGAATCTGGACTAAAATATAATAAAGGGGCAAAAAAAATACCTGCCAAAATATACAGCGCTTTTAGCATATAATCCAAATGGGTAGTAATACGCGGTGCTAAAAAGAAAGACAGCACTGTATTCAGAATAAGTAGGGTGAGGGGTGGATGAGTTATAATTAACACACTTTTATTTTGCCCTGCATCTCATTACCCGTCCGGCCTATTCGCATTTTAATGACGCTAAAGGGGCAGGAATGAATAAGGTAGAGTTGAGAGGAAAGCTATTCGTAATTGCATGGAAGGAGAGTGGAAATCTATCTATAAAGAACCACTCTCAGTTCACCCAACAATTATTTAAACCTTGACCTTCCCGTCATCAGTAAGCAAGTCACCTGCCTCGCTGGTGTAGTTGGCTAACGCGCCAATCGTGTTGAGCACGACCGCCGAGGTCGGGGAGATCGATAGCTTCCTCATACTTAACACATACGATTTATTTATAGTTCAGATATGTATAACCCGAACGGGTTGTGAGACGCACTGACAAAATCATGATGAAAATATGATACTATTTAAAACAATAAACTGTGAATATGAGAATATGTAAACATTATNTATAACCCGAACGGGTTGTGAGACGCACTGACAAAATCATGATGAAAATATGATACTATTTAAAACAATAAACTGTGAATATGAGAATATGTAAACATTATTGGGGGGTGGGGGGGCGTCGCATTGTTTATTGCGTCACTCTTGTGTTGCCAGTGATGGGAATATTGGAGTTCGAATCCCGGTCGGGTGTATCAAAATGGGCGGGAATGTTTTTTCCTAAATGGTTACCCACTCTTCCTCCACTTAAATGCAGGTACTTTTCCTATTAAAGTCTACTATCCTTATTACTATTCTATTAGCATAATTAATTAATGCATGCGTGCAACCTAAACAGCTACTAAGACGCACCGAGAAAAAACATAGGCCTAATAAAAAATAATATATTTAAATATATAGTTTTATTTGGGTCATCAACCAATCTATTAGAAAATACTTTTGAAAATTATAAAAATGAAATAGTATGATTCACTGGCTAGCAAGTAGCTCCTGTTTCAATAATTATGCTCAATATAGTTAATAAACAAAATAATTTTATCAAACTTAATTCTTATTTTAAAATTGTAACAGTATATTTTTAATATTCTTGCACATGAATTTCTATAGAACTACTACACTTCAATGAACATGTCACAATGCTAATATTTTTAATGAATCCTCAATAATGTTTTATCATTCCATAAGCATGTTTTAACCTCCTTGGGTGAGGTTGTATTAACATTATAGACACAACCAAAACATCACACTCACAGTTTATGTTTCTCACATTGTCTTACTACCCGTTTGGGTTATACGCCTATGTACTAATTATGCTAATGGGTTAGGGATGAGTTAAGGTGTAATGTATATGAAGTGCAACCGCATTTGCGTGGAGAGAGTGGGAAGCCATTTTTAGGAAAAAAACTCTCAGTGCACCTGACCGGAATTGAACCCCAATCTCCCAGTCCTCGGCAGTTTAGTATAACCCGAGACAGCACGTTTGACCATGCAGCCACCAAGGCTGGTAAAATACTTTTTAAATGGCAATAGCGATTTGGTTCCAAATGAGTATCTTGGGAGTGGTTTACATGACAAATACCACTGTATACTTGTTTTTTGAATAAAATGTCATTCAAGAATAGTTTAATGATGACTGATTTTCTAAAAACCTGACATTTAAAAAAAATGGTTTTAACGATTTGGTTCCAAAGGGGTATCTTGTGAGGGTTTTTACATTACAAATAACAACGTATAGTTGTTTTTTGAATAAAAAGTTGTTTAAGGGTTGGTAACTGATGACTAATTTTTCAAAATTTGGATATATTTTAAAAACGGCTCTAATGATTTGGTTCCAAATCAATATCTTGGGAGTGTTTTCATTACCAATAGCATTGTATACTTTGTTTTTGAATAAAAGTTGTTTGTAGGTAGTTTACTTATGACTAATTTTTTTTAAACTTTAAATATTTTAAAAATTGCTTTAACGATTTATTGCCAAATGGGTCTTTTGGGAGTATTTTATATTAAAAATAACACTTAATACTGATTTTACTGATGACTGAATTTCCAATAATGGAATAGATGAGAAAGTTTGTTATGATAGTGCCAAACCATTTATTATGTTTATTTGTAGTGGTACCCATACAAAAAGTTTCTTTTTCTTTTCATACAGCCCCTGCCCCCCCACCCCATCTCCCCCACACTACTCCCCTATTTCCTGGGGACCCATTTTTAATATATTTAAAATGGTTATTTGGCATGGTGCCATTTACTTTACTCTGGATTTCCATTTTTTTACCACACTGGAAAATAGTTGTTTCTATTAGTTTTGTACATTTTAAAACCATCCCCCCAGCTCCTATGTTTTGAACTACCATTTAGAAATTTTAATTTTTTACCTCGGTTGGTGAGTCAGTTTATGTTTATGTTCCAAAACATATGATACTTCATTGTATGTCTATATTCCAAAACATTATTTTCCAATAAGTGTTGAAAATAAGATTTAATTTAAAGTTAAGCTATTTGAATAGTTTTATAAAGACTCAAAATAACCACACCAACAGACAGTATTTATAATACTGCTTTGCTTATTAATAAGATATTGTGATGGTATATAGCTTGACACTTTATCTTACTGGCTACAAACATTCATACAGACAGACGGACACAATCGACTGTAAAGACAGATTTAGAGACATCGAGCCCAAGTGGATTTGGTTGAATTATAAAAAGAACATCTCATTGGTGTATTGGAAAGAGTTGATTAAGTTTTCAGAGGCTAAGGCTTTTTATTAAGTGGTTTACATAGACAGACGCATATTTGTTTTGATCCTTATGTATTGTTAAATTTCAGTCACCCATAAATTTGTGTCAAGTTTCAGTTTAATTCGTGGATAATTTTAACTTTCTCTTTGATCAAGTTAAAACAATGATCGATTTAAGGCAGCTATACTTCATAATTATTAAAATGACATCTACATTGGTAGACACATGGACTAGATATCACTTATAAGCCTTGTCTAGTATTGTTTTCCGGGTGAGGACGAAGTCTGGTTTCGAATCCCAGCCAGGTGTACAGAGTGTTTTTTCCACATGAATGTGAATACATTCCCTTCAAATTTTAACATCCTCATTACTAATTAATTAATATAATTAAATGAATACAGCCTGAACATATAATAAGACCAGGAGAAAAAAAAAGACATAGACAGCTAATCAATGATATTTGTGGTTTTCTAGATAAAATCATTATATTCTATGGCATAAAGAGTATTTATTTATATTCACCTATATATGCTAGTATTAATAACCAAAAATAACCGTTAAGTAACATTAATGATATATAAATAATTGTAATATCATATATACACCACTGGCTGTGGACTAAATTGTTGGCTCATGAGATTTATTTAGTATTTTTTTAAAAATTAATTGTAAATTACACTATAAACATAAATTATGAAGTGTAAAACTTGAGATATTATCAGAAAAGTTACTTGGATAAGGAAACGGGTGAGTGACGTAGACCTATTGTGTCATGAAAACCAGAGGGCCCAAATTGTGGGGACACGTTTCAGTCCAAATATTCATCGCGGGAACTTTCCTTGTTAAGAATCTATTGGAGTAATTATAATTGTATATTTATATCGTATAATATATTATATAAATTATATATATATATAAAAATGGTGGAGTAGTTGGCTAACGGGCTAGTCATGTTGACCTCGACAGCCGAGGACGGGGAGATCGAGGTTCAAATCTCGGTCGGGTGAACTGAGTTTTTTTTTCCTAAATGGTTTTCCACTCTTCCTCCACGCAAATGCGGGTTCAATTCCTCTAAATTCAACCCTCCCAATTCCTAATCCATTAGCGTAATCAGTACTTAAGCGTATAACCCGAACAGGTAGTAAGACGCGGTGCTAAATATTATTATTATATATAAATACAATTAAGTTATGTGTTCTTTTCAATTCAAATTGCAATTGAAAACTAACAAAAAACAAGAGAAAACAACTTTCAACCCTCTCTCTCTCTCTCTTTGTTTCGACTATAAAAAAACCTCTGAGGACAAATGAGCTGTGTTATTATTTTATTGAAAGAAAGATGGCAATTTTTAGACTCGGCTATGAAAAGGTAAAAATGCAACATTGTGCGCTGTGATCAGCACTCATCCTAGACGCTATCTACTCTTCAAAGAACCTTTTAGTGAACATAAATAAATATCTGTAAGATAGCTAAAATTGAGAAAAGGTCTTGATATTTAGCTTCCATCGATCAACATTGACAGCATTTATATAATGTGGCATCCCCAGATCATGTACATCGTCGTATAAATATATACATTTAAATTTAGTTGCTATTTTAATGGTTAATAAAGGTTCTTTAAATGGCGGTTTTGATATGTGTTACGGCCACCCCCACCACCCTACTATTGAGAAAATAATGAGATAATCTTTTTCTAATATTCACAAAAGGTCTTGCTTGCTTCTCCTCTTTCCCCAACCCACTTGCAAAATAGTTGATACTTTTAAGTTTGTTCGAGATGTCATTAGAGACATCTAGCGATAAAACCCTACACTCCTTGTATAAAGAAGTTCCATAAGAGCAATGTTATTTAAAAAATAGTTGACAAT
This sequence comes from Timema genevievae, assembly GCA_902155825.1. NCBI lineage: Eukaryota > Metazoa > Arthropoda > Insecta > Phasmatodea > Timematidae > Timema > Timema genevievae. The sequence goes on along the minus strand of CABFWO010004195.1, from coordinate 59,874 downwards.
TTATAATCTAAACGCGCCAATAAAATTTAAAATATCAAATCTGTAGCTTTATAAAAATTACCAAATGTAGCTCGAAGCGTTTAAGTCAAAATTATTATTTTTTAATTAAAGTAAAATGGTTGGTTTGAAAAAAAATATTTGATCAACACGTGTAAGTCTACAGCACCCTCTTCTACACCCTTAACTATAATTTATATTTCATACTTTTCTAACATAGTTATGTTTTATTTTATGTTCATTTTTCCAAGATTCGTATTCAATTTTGGTATTCGGATTCATTAAATGTGGATTCAACAGATATATAGTTTTTTAAATATAATATATATAATATACATTATTGTTTGATGAAAAATACATTCAATATTGGTTAGACATATTTAACATCTAAACAATTAAAACTGTAGTGTTAGACTATTTTAAATTGAGCTTTATTCTCAAAACATGACATGATTTGTGTGAATCACTGAAGAAGATGTCTCGCCACATAATTATTAATTAGTATTTTATTGCGAGACTTAAACTTGTGTTTTGTTTCAGTTGTTTTGCTAATATTAGGGCATATACATAAAGTGACTCTCGTTTTGTGTTTGACGTTGATAAATTGTCCCCCTTTTTTGCATTTGATTTTTCCAAGAGTTGGAACCCTTAATTCTTAGAGATTCTAAGTTGACCTGGCATCTTACAATTTTAAATCCAGACCTTATTTACATAGTATCGGAACATTTCCTGCTATTATACATTATCCAATTTTATTTAATCTAAACAGGTAAGAGATATGTCATTGATCAAAATTTGGCAGCACACTTTGGAAAGGGCCCTTTTTGGTGGCCACATGGTCTAACAAACTAATCTTGCACTAGATTAAACTGCCGATGACAGAGAAATTGAGGTTCAAATATCAAACTGGTGTACTGAGGATGGTTTTTAACAAATATTTTTCCACTCTCCCTTCATGCAAAATGTGGGTACACATTCTCTAAATATAACCTTTCTAATCCCTAACACATTAGAGTAATCAGTACATAAACGTATAACCCAAACGGGTAGTAAGATGCAATGTTAAAAAAAAAATAGCAACAGTTCACGATAAGGCAGTGTGCTGAGGCCCACATGTTGAAAACCACTAGTTTAAAGGATAGTTAAATTATTGGTTTGATAATCAAGAACTAGATTGCTGACATTCAAAAAATAATTTATTTTAGGTTAAAATACAGACATGAAAATATTTGATTGATTATATTTACAGACACAGTGAACGTTTAAGTACTCTTAATATAGATCCAGAAGATAAGTTTTACTTTAAACAAGAGCATACATTCAGTCATGAAGAAAAGTTACCATTAAAGTACCAGTTTGGAGTTAAGTACAAATAACTGACATTCACATGATTGATTTTACTAAAATAGCTACAAGTTGATTGTTGGTTATAAATCGAAACAGGAATAATAAATCGGGTGTTTATTACTTTTGAACTTCACATAAATACTTGATAAATTATATAAATAGACACTGTGTTTACCTTGACAGATTTCACTACTTGTAAATACATAAAATAACTTGTAAATAGAGTATACCTACTTTTCATGAACCTAGAAATCCAATTTAAAACTCAAAAATATATTTCAAATACTAAGTATTAATGCGTAAACATTTTTAAGTTTACAAATTCAAACAATTAAGGTATTTTTATGCCAAGTGTTAAGTTTTAAAACGAATTTTCACATTTTTTAATTAGATTTGTGATCAAATTGATATATAGAGAAACGATTGAATCCCAAGTTTTAATATAATTTTCATCACACCTTAGTTGGCTGCATGGTCTAAGACATCACTCTCACAATAGACTAGACTGCTGATGATGGCTGTACTAAGGGTGTTTTTCTCAAAATGGCCTCTTATATTATAAGAGAGAGCCATAGTGTAATCTGTCAAGGTAATGCAGTTCATTAAAAGGTCTTCAACACATGTCTTACTATGGAAATAAATCCACGTTTATATAAATGGGACGGTACACATGTCGGCACATTGCGTTTACTTCCTGCCATAAGCTGTATTCCAAAAATTTTACTTTAAATGTATTCAAGGGGGTCTTTAACATCATATAACAGAAAGTGTGCAAGTGAGAGGAGAAGAGTGGAAGGGATTGAAAGAGGTAGAGGGAGCCACTTTATTAAACTGACCCGGCCACAGGCTGGAAATAGTTGATGATGATGATGATAAATAACATCGATAAAGGGGTGAGAAGAAAAGTTGGAGTTACATCTATTACAGATGTTATTTGTAGAAAGACTTGACTAAGTTTTTTTCTTTTAGCTTAGCGTCTTGCAACCCGTTTGGGTTATACGTTTATGTACTGATTACTCTAATGGATTAAGTATTAGGAAGGCTCAATTTAAAGGAAATGTACTTGCATTTGTGTGGAAAACTATTTAGGGAAAACCACCCTAAGTGCAACCGACCGGGATCAAACCCAAATCTCCCTGTCTTCGGCAGTCTAGTCTAACACGAGATCAGCGCATTGAACCACGCGGCCACCGAAGGGGGTTACTAAGTATTAGTTTTGGTGTATTATAAGGTGAAATATATTAATATTTTTCCATTACCCGTTTCTTGTTCTCATTTTCCCACACAATCATTTGTTAACAAAGAGTCTTACCGGACCCAACATCGATAAAGGAAATTAACATATTTTTAAGGAACCAAAATCTCACAATTGTATGTTCAAGAACAACTACCAGCACATAAACATTGGATATTTATAAAGATTGTTTTTTACTTTATATAACTAATATAAGTAGGGTTTGGCAGGTTCCATTAAAAAGTTTAGATTTTTTAAATGGACCAAAACAAAATATTTTTCTTTTTATCTCCGCATCTTACTACCTATTGAGGTTATAAGCATATACGATAATTAATCTAATGGGGGTAGGGATGAGGAAGGAATAATATTAGAGGTAATCTACCCACATGCGTTGAAGGAGATTGGAAAACCATTAAGGAAAAACCACCCTCAGTAGACTCGACCGAGATTCAAACCCCGATTTCCCCGTCATCAGCAGGCCAGTCTAACACAAGAGTGACGCCTTATGCCATTCAACCACTGAGGTGGGTAAAAATAAAAGGGCTATACAAGGGATAAAAGGGCTATACAAATAATTAATAATTCACACATATGCTTTTAAATAACAATTGATATAGTATTCAAGATTAATTTGACCAACTCTTGCTATGAGCCAAGATTGAACAAAGGAGAAAAACAAGTTTTTAAAGAAGAGATGACTCTTAAATATTTCGAATAAATTATTAATTATATTGAAAGTGAGTGATTTTATTATTAAAAAAAAAATGGTTTTAAAATAACTATATAGTTGTAACTGTAAAATGAATATAAATAATTCAATATGATATTAAAAGTTAAAAGAACTAACCATACCTACTAACAATAATTGTGTTGCTTCAAACTAGTTGTGAGTAATATTAATTCATCTACCCTTCAATACCATTTCTACCCTTATCAGTGAATTCCTGTTCAATGTTTTTTATTGGTGTATCTATGGTAATAAAATGAAGCATTTATTTTTCTGTAATGAGCAACGCATGCTATCTACCTTATGTAGAGGGGTGACACTTTAAAATTAGTAGCAATTGTGCACAAACTTTTGAACCCTAAAGCCGAAATTTTGAAATTTATTTTCTGTTTGTTTGGAGCAATTAAAATCATTGCCAGGGGTAAGCACGCAATCCATTGCGTAGTTACCACGGGCAACGCCGAATACTTCTGCTGGTACATAATAAATATCACCAGTGAAAATTGATTTTGATTTTTATTACTAATGATATTTTATTTAATAGGCCGAAGAGTCAAATAGGAAACTCGCATACATGAAATATATCAAGTCCAGATGATATTTTAACAATTTAGACAGTTAATGAAGAGTCTTTAACTAACTTATAATTTTATAATCAATGTGGATTTTATAACTTTTTATACAATTGGTAACTAAAAGTTATTTTAAAATAAAATTCAAACTAGTAGATTATTATAGTTCACATTAGATTTTAAAACATTTCACCTAATCTACTAAATAAATAAGAATAACATTCACTTATATTCCTTTCACAGTATTAAAAACAAATCAATACCAAAACTATGGTAAAATATATTTAAAAAAAACTATATTATAATTTATATATAACATTAAATTATTATTTTAATCTAAAACAGTACATATCTTCTCATAAAGGAACTTACACACATTGCAAACATATAGGTGCTATAAATTATGTAACATATTCAACATGGCTGATTATCGCAGGACCAACTGTATTTTTGATATTCAATTAAGTGAAAAATGATAACCTGGACAGGAAATCGAACCAGGGACTTTGTGTGCCAATCCTCTATTACTGAGCTATTCTGATTCGTCTCGTAGCCATATTTTTGAAAAGATTTTTTTAGTATTTATTTTCTTTAGTAGTATTTATATTTTATTTATTAAGAAATTTAAAATTATTGTATGTATGGAAAGCAGTTTTTTTTCACAACTTTATTGATAGAATGAAATAGCCTAAAAATTCACTATCTTCATTGCTTTGTCTGAATTCAGAACCAAAATTATAAATCAATATCATCGATTTTTGAACTATCAAGTAATGCGGATTTTGAAAATGCAATACCACTTGTAGATATAAGAATCGCTTCAAGAAATTAATAACAATATTCTTTACACCTCATTAAGGTGTCACAATCGAGATTATTTTTTAGAATTATTACGATCAAAAACATATTTTATAAGAGAAAAACCAAGAAAATCTTGATAAAAACTGTTAAAAGGCTTTTACGAGTGAACACAAATGCAGCTTAGGCTTCGTAGCTATGGGAAAAATACAATTTCCCGAGCATTGTTCAGGCGGTGTGTTTAATTCATGGATTTGCGAAGCTTCAAAACTTATACTTTGCTTTTTAAAAAATATCAAATTCATATTGACTTTGAAAAACAATTCTAGCTTCACCAATAAAAATAGTGACAGCTAATATACAATCTGCTATTATTAGTTGAATATGTTAACAAATTTGAAACAATTAACAAATTTATCATATAAACTTTAGGTACACAACCGTCTAAAAAAATATGGCCCCACTTATTATTTAGTAAATTATTTGCATCCCCCTTTTTTTTTACATTCTGATCTTTTTTTAATATACAAAGTTTTGTAACCATCCAAAACAATTTTTCACAATATTATGAATACAATCAATTACACCCAAAGTGTATTTTTTTGGGGGGGTCAAAATATATTGTAGAAATATTTTTTAACTTTAAAATAGGATACATTAAAAAGATTAACTAAATACAGCACTAGATAGTTTCCTAGTTATTTTTATATTGTAACAATTTGTTAAGATATAAACAGTTTAAAACTTTTGAAATTCATAAATAAGTATAAAATAAAATAAATAATAATTTTATGGAAAAAAAAATCAGATTTTTAAGGTAAGCTCAACTTGTGTTAGCTTTCTTTTATTGAGATTCGTATTAATACGCTTTTAACAAAATATTAACTAGATTTTTATTAATAAAACATCGTTCTACCTCTACAAGAAAGAATATTGATTATTACACTCTGTTCTAGATTTACATTTACTATTCATATTCATGTAATGAGGTTGCGAAAAGAGAGGATGCCAAAGAAAATGTCAAAAATGAAGTATGTAGGAATAAGACTGCAAGGGAGGGCAAGAAAGAGATGGGAGGAGCATATAACAGAAAGTGTTCAAGTGAGAGGAGAAGAATGGAGGCATTTTACTAAACCAGCCAGGCCACAGGCTGGAAATAGTCGTTGATGATGATGATAATAATGATGATTATTATTATTCATAGTTTATTTACAATGAATACCATGGAATGTTAATTCTTTACTAAATTTAAACATAAAACTGAACAAAACAACATTCTTTGATATATCTTACAATAATTCCCTATGATACATTTTGTTATCTTATAAAAACATACAAAAGGAAATTAACACAATATGGCTTTTGCAATGAAAAGAAGAACATGATTCACACTTTACATTGCTGCCTTTGGTTACGTCTTTTAAAAAAAAATCTAGTGTTACCACCCAATCCTTTGACCTAGGCGGTAAGTCGCCGACAGTCGGCTTTCTTCAAGAGAAAGCGATTACCTCTTTATTCCAGTGGCAGCAGTGTAAAGTATGAACCGTGTTGTTCTTTTCATTGCCAAAGCCAAATTGTGTTTGTTCACTTTTATGTGTTTCTATCCATCTTTCTGGTACCTCTTTCACTTGTAACAAAATGTAGCTAAAATTGTGTAAAGAAGTTTTCTTTAAAGAGCAATGATAAATTTCTATAATCTTTCTGTTTATGAGCAGTTACTTACAATTTAAAACTTGTTCATAAGACATCACTAATCCAATTATAAATGGTCGCAATAGTTTATTTTTATTAGGTGTACATGTAAAAATGTCCCATCCATATTTAGTTAATTTCACTATAGTAGAGACTCGATTTTCCGGGGTAATCGAGGGGAGAGGAAGCACGGATAATACAAAAAATCCCTTTTTTTCCCTGTATATACTTAACGAATTAATGAATTCATTTGTTTTCTCTGTGAGGGCTGTACTAATTGCTGTTACTTTTCATTGCAAGCATTCATTGTGTTTGTAAAGTATCATCCTGCAGGTCAGCACACATTCCTCAGCCTTCAGTGCCTTGGCCCTTGGTTCCTGACTCGCTTTATCACTCGAGATAAGCTCTGCCTCTTCTTCTTCCTCCTCTATCTCTCCGTCTTCCTCTATCTCTCCGTCTTCCTCTATCTCTCCATCTATTTCGCTAGTCTCAGCAGTGTATGTACGACCTTGAGCATGCTATGCTATTTCCTTGTCACTGTCTGTCTCTCTCCGAGAGATTGCCGTGCCAATACACTGGGTGACAATAACAGAATGCATTCAGATGGTGGTATATTGTTTGTAACCTATTTAAATATAGCCACGGTTAAGCCGCAAATCGGTTGATCCGCCCCCGGTAAATCAAGAGTCTACTGTATTTCAAAAGAATTTGCTTATGTCTAACCCTTACAGCTATTAAGACGGGGAAAAACTGTTCGTTTGTTTTTTAGATTATTTTTAGGAAGAATTATTTTATCGTGGGGTATTGTACTGCTTTACCCAATGTGATATGTTATGTTTCTAGTGTCTATTCTAATCAAAACCTCATTGGTCCAAAGTCAAAATTGACTTAAGCTACAGTAGAACACTTATGAACCGTTTTCATATTAAACACACAACTGCAAGCTTTGTGTAAATGGTGAAGATGATTTTTACTAGTTTATATACTAAAGTCTGTTCGCCGTAGGAATTGTTTTCCGAAAGGCCTTTTTCCCTAACAGAAAGCTATTACATAGTAGGATATTGGTAGGAAAAAAGACCTTTCAGAGAGTAATTCCTACCGTGAATGGAGTTTACTAATTAAGGATATGCCAGAGCAATTCTTTAGGTTCGAGGTGATATTAAGATAAGACTACATACTTTTGTTCAAAACATTTATAATACTATTTATATTCATTAATAAAAAATAAAACTATTGTAATAGGCTTGTTATAACTTTTGATATGGTTAAAAAAGGATTTTTATTTCAATATAAAGTGTCTTAGAAGAGTTTAAACCATTTTGTGGCAGTACTCAAAACATAATTTTAAAGTTTTTAAAATTTTATTTGAACTTTTCAAAAATTCTAGAACGATAATGAGTCGATAGAATTTTAATTTATCATATTTATTTGAAGTATTTAACATGCACTTTCTGAACCAACTGATTATATCTGCACATGAGAATTTCTATGAGCGAGAGGGAAAGGGCCTACCAATTTTGCCGGAAAATTTATTTTCGCATATTTTCCAGAGTTCTCTAACATACCACAATCAAGATAGAAATGCCGGCTTTACTTCCCTTTCAAAGGATGTTGTGCTACGGATTTTTATCATACATTATTAGCGTATAACTCAAATGAGTAGTAAAACGTGATGTTAAAACAATAAAAGTTTACACAATGTTATTAAAATGGTTAACACACACACACATATATACATATTATAATATATATATTATAATATAGGTTCTTACTGATACCAGTGGTGCAACAAGGAATTTACTTTAGGGGTAAGAGGAAATATTATATGGTAACAGTGCTATTATGTAAAAATTTTATTTTAACAATTTGGTATTTCAGGGCAACTTTTAATTAGAGCTGATTTAAATCTACTATTTTATGAATCCAAAACTTTATTTTATCTACAAATCTAGAATTCGAATTCAAATCTTGGTAAAAACTATGGACAAAAGAGGGAATATAAATATAATGGAAAGATAGAAAATAAAAATAATATTTAAATGTGAACTTTTTTTTTCTATAATCAATTAATCATAACATTTATATATTCAATATAAATGTTAAATTAATGGTCTGGGGTCTAGTTTTTAAGTTTGTCCTATAACTATGATGAATCTGAACCACAAATAAGGTGTGGTAAATCTGAAAATACAATTTTTTTTTAAGTATATGATTCAAGAATCTAATAATTTCTCGATATCTCAAATATTCTTAAGGATTTGAGGGTCCAATCGCTACTTTTAATGTTTACAACATTTCAACTTTTGAATTTACAGTTTCAAGACTGGTATTTAAATTGAATGTATGCATTTGACACAACTTCACCACAATATATTTTAGCTGTACGTTACACATTTTAAAACTTATATTAAAATGATTTACATCTTTGAGGGTGAGGGGCAACTATTAATTTAGAAAATCATCAATAAAAGTAGTCAAAACTTAACTTAGGATCAAATCCTGGCACACTAGCCATATGATCAACATTTCCTTAAATACCTCATTTGTCGTGTTGTTAAGTTGTGGTAGATGCAGTCTAATTTTCATAGAAGGCGGCTTTTATCAAATAAAAACAAAATGTAACTGCCGTATGTTCAGAAGGTAGTTTTTCCTAAAATAATGGTTTCCAACCCTGCCTCCAAGCAAAAACCTTTTTTCTAAATTTTACCTTCCTCATCTCTACCTCGATATTGAAAATAAAAGACAACTCAATTCAGGCGTGGTTCATAATGATATTAAGAATGAAATCAAATATAGCATTAAAGTAAGTGTCTGACTTGCACAGATTCGACTTATACAGATTTGTAGCACTAACAACTATAAACACCATCTATCAAGTGCCACTTTAAGCATAATAGATGGTGTTCCATAGTTAGCTGAAGTAACCGCCATTTTGTTTGTTTCTACCAGAGTACAAGATGTTACTTGTTAGTAAACTTATTGGAAACAAAGTATACTCTCTAAATATGTCTGAAAAACTTAATATGTATACAAAGTGGTAATAAGAGACATATTAGAACTTATTTAAGCACCATTTGATTCCATTGGGTTTTTTTTAACTCGCACGAAAACCTCCAAAATGAATTAACTGCATAAGTCTAAGACTTTATGTATTGAATATTTTTTTAACTACTTTAAATTGCAGCCTAAGTTCTACTGTGCTTTGGTTTTAATTTTTTTTGAGTAACATAAAAAAACTAAATGTCACATTAAATAAAGTATTATACCTATGAACAAGTGACAGTGAATAAATGAGGTTTTCAAAAGATATATTATGTACACTTAAGTATGTCAGGTAAATATTGCCAATATTTTTTTTATATAATCATTTAGTTGTGCTTCAATTCCTTTGAATATATTCTCTGGTATTCTTGATTGCTTATATTTATATCTTGTTCTACACATTACCTAAGTATGTGAATACAGTTTGACAAGTTTAAAATATATAAATACCATATTTAGTATAATTTTAACTTATCATGTTTTGAAGTTGTGTAATGTTAACCCGCTATGAAGCCTTTGTTACACGAGGTGACATTACTCGCCGCTACTAGCTGCCACTTCTTATTAGCTGCTACTTTCATATCACACGTTGCTACTATTTTCTGTCTTAGTCGCAGCGAGTAGGTCAGGCTGATTTGTGCACACCTTTGAAAATGTCGTCTATCAGTAATGACAAAATCATCCTTGCGGGCATTTCTGCCGATATGCCGTGTCCCACAGTTATTAATATTTCTGATAAATATTCAAAATATTGCACATCTTGATTATATTATGAGCTAACGACTTCGACACTTTTTATTTTTCGGAGAGGATGATAAAGAAATACACTGCAACACGCACAAAAATGAGCCGACAGCTCAGTATCGGCTAGTTCAGTGATGAACACACAACTTGGGTGTCACACGAAGCTATTCCCACTATACTAGCACCGGTGACTAGGTCATGTGACCATGGAGTAGAGTGTTGCTGGCGAGTAGAATTAAACAAGCTTAATTCACGTAGCAGCAATTATTTTCAGTCACTAGATGGACATGTGAGTGGCGACCATGCTGTCACATTAAGCTACTCGAAAGCTTCTAGTAATGGCTACTGCAGTAGCGGCAAGTAAAGTCGCTTCGTGTAACACAGGCTTAATCAAGACTAGTTATAGACTAGATGGTGCTGCCATCTATAATTCCTACAGTTAAGGGGACCCACTTTTTGGAATGCTGAAACTCATCACAGATGCTCAGCTGTCTCGTAATTAGCAGTTATTTCAGAAAATGGTTTATACAAACTTTTTTTTAGGTTGAACTATATAGATGAAGAATATAAAAAAATATATATACACATGACAATGTAAAATCAGTATATTCTCAACATTTTACACAAAATGTCACAGCTCTTAGGTGAGGGGTATAGTAAACCATATCTAGCCCGCCTTGAAAAAATGCGGTAATTGGTTGTTATGGTCACAACAGAAAATACACATTTATTTGATGATTTGTGCTTCATATCAGCATTAACATAAAAAAAAATAGTGTGAATTTTTTTTTTTTAAACTTCAGGAAGGCCATACCCTTAACTACTTGTTAATATATATCTCATTTGTGCGGAACAAGATTAAATAAATGACTGCAAATCTTTCTTTCGAGTTTTTGTGCTTGTTTGTGTAAAAGTATTATAAAAGAGTTAAAATTAGATTTTGTCTTCTTTTTTTTTTTGTCATTGAAAGTTTGAATGCGTTCATCAGCCATCGAACCATTACAGGGACGAAGACGTGAACTGGATTCTAAATTTACTACTCGGGTAAACTTGACATGGGCTACTCAATTAATAACTCATCTTATGATACATGGAAATTGATCAAAATTAACTAATTAATCAAAATTGATTCCTCAATATCATACTTCAAAAGCTTCAATTATTATTTGTATCAAAACAATTGATAACCATTCCTAAAATGCGATATCTCAATTCTTAGCTCTCATATTCTTGTAGATGAAAGTTTTGGAGTTAAAACAAAATGGCAATATTCACAATTGGGTGATTTTTCATCATGGGCATCATTAGTTAATTTGCCGTTTCACTTTAGTAGCGGCAAATTATTAATATACGCAATATAACTTTTGTGTTCTAGTGATCATTGGCAAATCGAAACCGAAAATGTACTTAAAAGTTTTTTTTTACTGCTTTTATATTTTATTTCAACCACATTACGTATGGTATGGAATATAAATAATTATTAAAACCATTCATAATATGAATCTGGGTGCACGGAAAAGGATTGAAATTGTTAATGTTTGATCAAGTTTAGTAATCAAAATCAAGAATAAACGGAACCATGACATCTATCATAAAAATAAGGGAAAATAACTAAGGATTGAAAATTGAGGAAAGAATAACTCCCTTCCAGCAATCCCCTTATGGCAAAAGGAAAAGATGCGGGAATTTCTTTTTTTCCTAGGGGCACTCATTGTTTTATTCTTCCTTATTTTTATTAATTCCCACGTATTACAAAATCACTGATCCAACGATTCTCTTCATTGTCAAACAAGTGATGGTTCGTAAAATCGACGTGTTCCATCAATCTTAAATCATTGCCAGAGAATATGACCAAATATCTTGTCTCGCACATGTTCACGGGAGGGCATCGTTTGGGACGTGTCCTAATCGTCCAGAATGCTGGCAGACTTGTCGGGGATGTTGTTCAGCAGTGGTTCAGTTTTCCAAGAGTAGTAAGGGGGACCCGGCGTGAAACAGTATTTCATCTCCAACGGTGTCGTTTTGTCGACCCAGTACATCAGGTAGAAGTTGCACATCTCGTCTTTATTGGTCGCACTGCACGCACACAAACAAAAATACATCAGTAACAATGAGTAGCGTGCGCAGCTTTGAAATTCGGAAGATGAAAGTAAAAACAACTTGACTTTTGTGTCCTCAAAGCATTTCAAAGAAAGAATAAACTGTGATATATATAAATATATGTTTTTTAGTAAGCACTTTCTGAACCGACTGATCAGCAGACAAGAATTTCTATGAGCAAGAGCAAAAGGCCCTACCAATTTTGTCAGAGAGGTATTCTCACAAACCATCCTGGGTTCTTTTACATACCACAATCAACGTAAGACCAACGGCTTCACTTCCCCTGCGAAGAAAGTTTTGCTAAAGAAAAATCTGTCAACCCCAGCTGGTTTTGAACCCACAAACATCGGGTCCTGAGCCAATCACTCTACCCCAAGACCACCGAGGTCAACTGAAATACATTATCAATAGATTTGAAATATCTCATTAAATACTAAACAATATTTTAACTCTAAATATTGTTTAAATTACATCTTTAACAGAAGCATAGATAAACTCAAATATGTGGGCATAAAAGAATATATATGGTGTTCTTTGTTTTTATTTGTAGACTTTGCTATTATCCTAGAGGCACCACAAAAACCTTATCTTCGACTTTATTTCAAGTTTCGTTTGGCATTTAAAAAGTGGCCTTCGATCACTCATAGCTCTTTTAGACTCAGTGTATTTAATATGTTTATCATTGGAAGCTAATTGTGGTCCACGAGTACTCAAATTTTGAGCTCATGACTTTAGTTAGGGTCAGGGCCATTAGGCATTTTGCCAACCAGGCTGACGCTGAGCATTTGTTGCCGAAGGCTCCTAGATAGGTGGGCTAGGAGTGAGAGGGTCGGTGATGATGAGCTAAGTCATCATCAGCCTCGATTTGGGAAAGTTACCACCAAGAGCAGGTCTACCTGAGGACCTATAAGCGGCAGACCCGCAACTCAGGTGTAGGTAACGACGGAGTTAATAAGCCGGTGGCCAAAACAAACCCATAATCGAGAAAACAAAGTAAAATTCCGGATTGGAAAAATTGTTGCCAAACAGCTACAAATGGGGTCTCTGAACATTGAAACACTGACTGGAAGAATGGAGGAGATTGTAGATATGATGGATGAGAGAAGAGTGGATGTCTTGGGCCTGAGCGAGACCAAGTGGAGAGGGAGCGGCATGAAGGAAGTGAGGAATGGCTTCATTCTACATTGGATGGGAAATGAATAAGGGAGGAGAGATGGAGTAGTCTTCGTAGTGAGAGAAGGGCTGCAAGAGGAGGTGATAGGGACGAATGACCGGATAAAAAAGATGACACTAACTGACAAAGGAAAAAAGGCGCAGGTGATACAAGTGTGATGCCCAGTAGAAGAGGGTAGAAGGCCGTTGTGCAAGAAATGAATGAAAGTGGCAAACAGATGGTATAAGAAGGAAAGATAAAGCCATAGGATCACAAGATACAGTTGAGATGTGGAGCAAAAAAATCGGTGAGAGACTACGTTTTCATGGATCAAGAAATGAAAAGGCAGACCTTAAATATCAAGGTAATACCAAGTATATATGTTACATAGGGTAAGGCCTAGTAAAGTTATAAGGTTGGATGGTGTAGAGCTGAGAAAAATATGTAAAGTATAATATCTTGGAAGCGTGAATAAAGGTGGAAGTAGAGAGGATTTAATGAGAACAGGACATCATGGATAGTTGTTCTATAGGTGCGTAAGAGACCTGCTATGGAGAAGAGAAGTGCCAATGAATGTAAGAGAGACAAAGAAAGTGGAACTGGAAGCTATGAGAATGAAGTTTGTGAGAAACATATTTGCTGTCATGAGGAGAAACAAGATTAGGGAAAGAGTAGGGGTACAAGGAGAACATAAGATAGTAGAGGAAGCAAGACTTCGATGGTATGGGCATGTAATGAGGATGTTGGAGTACATGAGATAGTAGATGAAGCAAGACAGAGATGGTATGGACATGTAACGAGGATATAAAAAAAAAGGGAGAATGGAAGTGTAGAGGAAGATGGAGGTATTTTACTAAGCTGACCCGGCCACAGGCTGGGAACAGTTTATGATGATGATTATTACACTTAAGCTAAAATAAAATAGTGGTTATTCATGGACATAAGTGCATTATATAAATACATAATGAATACTGTAAAACTCATAAATAATAGTTTAAAAATGGGGAGAAAGACTAATAAAAAATTAGTGTATTCATACAAATATCTAATATATTATTTTATATAACAACTTAAAAAACAACAAAAATATTCAAAGTGAATTTTGCAAAACTTTCTTTAAAGTATTGAGAAAAATATCTTGATCTATCGCTAATATAATAGTTAGTGAAATCCTCTATTTCCTTTTACAACTGTCATCGTAAAAAAATACTTATTTTATATATATATACAAATTTGTTTGTGCCCATCAATAACATTTTACTTTGTTATGGGTGCAGTTAAATATATATTTTTTCTATTTTAAGTGATCTTGAATCGAATATAAAAAATATTTTAAGCTCGAAAAAACTTACATTACACTTTTTTATATAATGTATGCACTAAAATATGTTAGAAAAATACTTACTGTACAATTGTTTAGAATATTTCAAAATAATCTTTTAAATTAAGTTATCACAACATACATTTCAATAACTTCAGATTTTTTCCATATGAGTATCCATATTTAATGTATATAATAGCTCAGAATGGCAATAAATTGAACATAATTTAGTATTTTAGACGTTAATATTTTATTAGTGAAGTTTTGTAGTTGTCAAAACCAAAATTATTTTTCAAAACCAAGTTAAAGCCAAATCTTTTTATAAACCCAGGTCGACGTGGCCAAGCTTCACACATCTCTGCTTTCTTATTAGTTTTATTTTATAGGTATTAATAATATCTTATAAAAGTGACAGCTTCAGATCAGATGATTTGAGGTATAAATATGTGAAAATAGATCTATCAACTGTTCTGTCAAATAAGGTTCGTTCTATGAGAATTGGAGTGTATTTATCCTCACCCAATCATGGTCCAGTCGTCACGGTTACTTTCCATCGTGCAACGTGCAGCCTGAAACAGTAAAAAAGTAAAATAAACATATTAAAGTTGATGCAACCAACAGGCCGAAACAGTCGTGGGTTATATGCTTCAATGGCCGAATGATCTAAACTCTCGGGAGTTATTCTCATGTTAGATTGGCCTGCTAATGACGAGATCAAGTTGTTTCCCGGTCGGGTCTACTCAGAGTGATTTTTCCTAAATGGTTTTCTACACCCCTTCAATGAAAATGGGGGTACATTTATTATAAATTTATTTTTCTAATTTCTAACAAATTAACGTAATTAGTATATATGTGTACAACTCAAATGGATAGTTAGATGTGGTTATAAAATTAATTAATTAATTAATTTGTATAGCAGCATAAGATGACAGAAATTAAACATATGTGTGTTTATTCCTTCAATATTATTATTGGCGAAGCCCTGTAGTTAACAAAGCCTCGTTTTTTTAAAAAGTGGAGCCGAAGATGACAAATATTCAAAGCGAGGTTGAAGTTTTCAAAGATTCGCACACCCTTATTGTAATTTTAAAATAATTGAGTTGACCTATCCTTAGTTTAAAATATCCTTAAGGATATTTCGAGATTTAGGATTTGAGAAAATTTCTTTTTTGAGACAATTTAAAAAAAAAATGTTTTTCAATGTTTCTAATGAAATTTGTTTTAGAGCCCTAATATTGCTTATTCGTTGTTCAGAACCAATTATATTTATTGAATTAACTTAACAACCAGGCCCTGAACAGTAATGTAACACTTAACTAAATGCTTGAATGTTATAATGACTGTATTTTAAGAAAGCGTGTTAACATTTAGTTACTATTTGTATTTTCTATTATTCATTAAATTAATATTTCCTCTTATGTTCATAATTTTTTCCAAAATTCAGAGAGGATATTTGGAATTCAAAGGTAAAGTGGAGATTTGGATTTGTAAAATAGTGGTTTTGACCCAATTCTAGTTTAAATATTCCTTATGTGATAAAAGAGGTGATTTGATGTAGTTGATAATTTGTAAATTGTACAAACCAGCATGTCCCCAGTCTCGATGGTCTCGTTGTTCATCACAGGATAAAACATCTGAGGGGTGAGTGGATCTCGTTTCCCGAGTAGTGTCCAATCATCTATTTTATCATCGTTGACTCGTACTTTGTAGCCAGATACAACCTTGCCTGAAAACAATGTAATCAAAAACTATTTTAGGGTAGTTTTAATTTGAAGAGAAACCAAACCGGAAATATGAAATATTCTAGAAGCCAAAACGAAGTTTAAATATTTCTTGTTAATTGTTTAATGCTCGAAAGAATGTTATATTGTATTTATTTATATAACTTTATACATTAAAATGACTAAGAAATGTTTTCATTTAATATTTTTTACATATTTTACTCTACACTAAAAAATCAAGTTATTCATCACATTGTACATTGAATATTAATTTTTAGAGTATATTGAATTTAAGTATGGCAAAATTGATCAAAATTGAGAATTTTGGATGCTAATATTTTTTATTGGTGAATCTTCTTAATATGGTTGAAGGCAGAATTTTTGTTCAAAGCCAAGTCAAAGTTTCGCAAACATTTAGTAGTTTCTCATGTGAATTTAAAAAAAGGCTTGATGAATTTTCAGAAAGTAATTGATTAATTTTCATAAGAAAATGTTACAAAATTATATTTAATTTCTATCTATTGTGTCGTACTATCCTTTTGGACCACCTCCTTAAAACACTGATGTATTAGGAATGAAAAAAGGTAGAATTTAGAGGCAATGTATCCATATTTGCATAAAGGAAAAGAGTGAAACAAATTCATAAAAACCACCCTCGATACACTCAACGGGGATTCAAACCTCGATCTCCTTGATATCAGCAGTCAAGTAAAATCTTAATTTACTTTCTATTATTTTCCCTTATCAATTTTAAGTAACCCGATTTGCTGGTTGATCGGTCTAAGGAGTAACCCTCAAAAGTGACTGAACTGCTGATAACATGTAAATCAGGGTTCAAATTGCAGCTGGGTGTACACAGGATTTTTTTTTTTGGGTCTAATTGGTTTTCCACTCTCATTCCAGACAAATGGGGCTACATTTCCTCTAAATTCAACCTTCATAATCAACACATTAGCGTAATTAGTATATATGTGTTGGATGTGGTGCCAAAAAATAAAAATAATGATGTTCACATAACGTACGGTTTTAATGTTTTCTAATAATGAAACACCTTGTATATTATACATTCACACTTCCTCCTGATGGAATGACACCTAGGTCAGAGGATTGGGCGGAAATGATCGATTTTCTTCAAGAGGCAGTCATTACCTCTTTGTCTAAGGGCAGCTATGTAAAGTGTGGACTGTGTTCTTCCCTTCTTTATAAAGGATGTATTGTGTTCGTTCCTTTGAATGTTTCTATTAATCTATCTCGTACATTCTTACCATATGTGTGTGTGTGTGTGTGTGTGTATAATATTAATAATAAAATAATAATAATAATAAAATAATAATGATAATAAAATAATAATGATAATAAAATAATAATGATAATAAAATAATAATGATAATAAAATAATAAAAATAATAATAATAAATAATAAAAATTAATAATAAATAAAAATAAATAAAAAATAATAAATATAATAATAATTATATTATTATTATTATTATAATTATAATATTATTATTATTATAATATTATTATAATCACCACGTATTACTAACCATTCGGTTTATACACACTTACGTTAATGTGTAATGGTAGGGTGATTGTGAGTATGAAATGGAGGACCTACAGTTTAACGTGGAATCCGAACCACGGTGGAGGCCTGGCATTCCTCACATTCATAAGTTGTGATTAATATACATCTTGTCAGAGGGTGAAGGAAGGGTTTGACAATCAGATAAATCTGTGCCGGGACTGAGGAATGAAACCTGGACCCCCAGCACAGAAGTCTGACGCCTTACCCCTAGACTGCCAGGTCACCTACACCCATGTAAATTATTGTAGTATTTATATAATAAGTGTTTCAAAACATTTAGGGAACAAATGTTAAATTTTGATAGTTATAAACAAGGTCCAGAAGTTTGATGATGTGTCTTCTTTTTTTTTTTTTTTTCCTTTAGTACATCGCAGACTTTAATTCAGTTAATGATCCTCTAGTTGTGTCAATCTATGTTAGTTATTTTTAATTTTGTATTTATAGGTAATATTTTCTTGGTTTGTGTCATTTTTATGAATGGGTATATTTTTTTTGAAGGAGTATATTTTTTAGTACTATTGATATTTAAAAAAATACATAGATACTCAAATGTATAATTTTTTAAACAAAGAATTGTCAAAATGAGAAGATATTGTAAGCCATGAACTTAGTATCCTCTTTGCTTGTTAGTTATAAGATACACATTCCTGGTGAGATTGCAACCAGGCTGGAGAAAGTTGTGTTGGGAGGTGATAGCTATTAATTGTAAAGCAGATATTTATAAATCAATGCTATATTTAGCAGGATGCAAGAGTTTAGTTGTTAAATGCTTTTCTTTGCAAATTAATTTTTAGTTTCCATTTGTAAATTACAGATTTGATTTAGTCAGGTGATTTTATTGAAAGTTTTTATTCATATTTTCGGTAATTTTTTGGTAGATTCTAAAGCCATTTTTATGTCATTTTACTGGTCATATTTTGATAATTATTGTTAAGTTATAAAGACCTGGGCTGTGCTAATACTTTAAAACTATGTGTTAGATTATTTACCATCAATGTTTAAAAAAACAAATTCAAAATAATGAACATGAAAATATTAGATTTAAATCTGCATCTCAATATCCTTTCAGGTTTTATACATCTAATACAGTAAATGACTACTAGAAATACTAAGGTAAATTTGGAAGAAATCTATCTGCATTTGCATGGAGGGAGTGAATTTAATAAATCTACCCTCTGTACACCCAGTCAGGATTCTAACCCTGACCTTTCAGTTGCCATCAAAGCTAACTAGACGAGCTTAACATTTAGTCTGTGTGCCGGCTGTTTGTGGATTTGAATTTTATTCTCACTAGACTAAAAAAGGAGACGAGCTCAAACCTAAGCTGTGGGTATGTGTACGGTAAGCGAACGGATGAATCGTCTTCTTTTCTTTTATCTTGCACATTGTATCCATATGTTCTGTCCTCTTTGGAGGGATGGCTCCTCCCGTACCCAGAAGAATCACACCAGCCAATTTGCTAAGTCTGAAACCAGATTAATTAGATGTACATAGTGACGGATAAAAGTTCTGGGTAAGAATGTCTAAATTGATTTGATCCTTACTAGTATTAAAAGAATCAAGAGTCGACCTTAATATATCGACTTTCAATACCTTGATAATTAATTTTAAAATTCCAGTAAATTAAAGTTTTGGCATTTAAATTAAACATCAAAGTTAAGAATTGGGTAATTTATTTATTATGATAGGTTTTAGTTCTTTTGCCGTTTCATTCTTGTGCTGGGAAATTGTAAATGTACTCGACTTAATATTTCTGTCCTTACTACTTAGTGAACATGTGCAAACCTAACATGCCTGGTTTGTTTAAGTATTTTATTTACTACATACACCTTTAGGTAGTTTTTTTTAACCGTGGTAAAGTATATAAATAAATAACATATTTTTTAATATGAGGTTGGTTGCTTGGAAATGGATTGAAATGTTAAAGTTTGAGAAATATGAACCTAAATTTAAAAAAATTGAAGTTCAAATTTAAAAATCGAAATTAAGATAAACAGGAATTGTGACATCTCTAGAGCTGGGATATTTATATCTCTATGTCCATGAAATATCCTCCAACTTGTAATGATGATTGATAAATACTCAACCCAATTTCATAATTTTATTCAATACCTCATTAGTAATAAGTAATAACAAAGTAAAATGTTTTTTAATTCAGTTACGTGACACTCCAACGGGAACAAGAACCTGGATATCTCAGTTGATAAAGAAATCAGCATGTAAAACAGTAGGACCAGTGTTCAAATTCGTTTCAAGGTTTCATTTTTATAATTTAATATGGTCACTTGTTCAGACTATTATCTAAAAAAATGTATTTTTCAATAACTATTAATTTAAAATCAAATATAATTGATAACATAAAAAAAACATCATATTTTAGTTGATTTGAAACTTTCTCGAAGAATATGCACAGCGTTTAATCTGGAGATTGAATAGTTATTTTTAGTAATGATACCAGGAATAAGTTATGGTACATATCTTACTCCAAATTGCTGGAAATATAATAATTATTTTTTAGGTCTGTCTACAGGACCGTCTTAAACCAGATTTTAAGCCCCTGGGCAAAGCAATGCACTGAGCCCCTACCAGCTCTACATACCCACGGTAGTAAAAATGTAAACGGCCAATAAAAATTAAACTTATAGATTAATCATTTAGTGGTAGATATTACTAGATTTCAAATGTGTGAAGGCAAGTGATGGATTTTTTTTTGCAATTAGCCAGATTTACTATTTTTATTAAGCATCAATCAGGTTAGTGTGTTAGTTATTTGATCTGATCTAACCATGATTTAGCCTGGTATTTAGTTCCAAATAACCTAATGAATACCAACTCTTTGAACCTAAATGTTTCTAAGGGTTTTTTAATTAAGTTTACATTCTGGGAAACCGTTTAGCAAACAGTAAGTAATGTATTGCATTTTTTTTAATATAATAAGGAAATGTTTTGTCTTTACTAGGTGTCTGCATTTTTCACTTCGAGTCGAGCTAAAATTGAATTTGAGTGAAAACAGAGATTTAGCCGAGTTTGAGTGAAAATATAGAGTTTTATTTAGGTTTGAGTGAAACATTGAGTTGTTTTTTTAGTTTGAGTGAAAATCTAGAGTTTTAATCTAGTTTGAGCAATATTGAATATTACAAATATTTCAAGTTTAATTCATTTAATAGATTCATGCATAAACCATGAAAACAAATATACAAATTTTAGGATGATTTGGGAGGGGG
>CABFWO010004195.1:0-17787 GCA_902155825.1 Timema genevievae | reverse complement strand
GGGGGGGGGGGGGGGCTGGGAATAAAAACACCCTCAGTACACGGACCTGGTTTCAAACCCCGGTTATAAATCCAGTCTAACAAGAAAGTGTGACGCGTTAGATCAAGGGAGCAGCCTAGAAAAAAAAAGTTTTACGTCAATAAATGGGAACAAATGGGAAATTGGGTGTTGTGTATGTACTAACATTATTTAAATTGCAAATTGAGTATTGAGAGAACACAGATGGTTCATATACACTTAAAATATAAAAGTATTTTATCATCTTCTTAATATATATAATTCTTCTGTACGTGTGTATGTCTCTGAACTCCTCCTAAACGGCTGGACCGATTTTGATAAAAAATGTTGTGTGTGTTTGAGTGAGTCTGTGGATGATTTAGATTCACAATTGGACCCGGTAGGTGGCGCTGCAATCGGGTTCTAGAATTTATTTTTTAGAGAATTTTTTTTGGGGGGATATTTTTTTAGATCTTTTGCATATCAGAACATGTAACCGCAAAATTTCACCCCCTACCACCACCGCCCCTCAATATTTATAATAATGAATATAATATGAATAATTGACCGTTAAAAAAAATCATAAGTTCATCAATAATTGACCGTTAAAACCTTCCAAAAAGTTCATGAATAATTGAACTTCTGAGAATAATTCAAAGTTATGTTTATTTTTCGATACAGCTGATATTTGTGGAGTTGTGGGCGAAATGCCAAAAATGAAAAGATGTTTTATTTTGTATGTTGTCTTGACAAACACTGAATTTGTAATATTTGTGTTACTCACTAATTGGAGTTCATTGTGAATTTGTAATTATGCCACCCAAACGAAAAGCCAACGTTCGGGCAGGACAACGTCTGTCGGGTCCGCTAGTAGTTAATAATGATTAATAATAAAAATCGAGAAAATGTTTGATTTTGAGATAATGATGGATCTTCACGTCTTATGTACCCCAAACTAAAAAAAAAAGGGGATTTCCCTATGTCTGTCTGTCTATCCCTGGAGCTGTTGCCAAAATTGTTTTATGTATTTCGTCAACATTTAGATGTTATAATTATAATCTCGTTTTTTTTTATTTTTGCCTTCAAACTACTAATGCATATTTTTGTAAAATTAGAAATCTTTCAAAAATGGCTCTAACGATTTGGTTCAAAATAGGTATCTGGCATATGATGCATCAGAATATATTATGTTCATTTTCCTAAAAAAAACTAAATCATTCGAGGTTTATTTAGAGAAGAATGAACTATTTTTGAAATTTTTGTCACAACTATAAAACCATATGAGAATGTATATTTGATTGCCTCCTTAGCCATTAAATCTTGCTTTGGCGAAGAATGCAAACAAGCAACACCAAAAATCCAGTCCATTGCGAGCTTGACGCCTTAAACCATGAGACCACCGATAAAGATGGTAGTAGTGGTTTTGGTAACGGTCAGATAAAGTCCAATTTTCATATGAGAAAATACAAACGTGTTTTTTTTGGGATCAAAATTGATAATGTTTTACTATATTTTAGAGTTATTTTCTAGGTATTGATAATATCGATAAAAAAAATTTACAGTTGCAGATCACGTGACTTGACGTATGAATACGTGAAAATAGATCTAGAAACGTTTCTAAATGTCGGATAAAAATCTTCATACAAAAAGTTGACTGTATGTACTTTGTATCTTGTGGAAATTCCATTTTATCTATCTATCTATATATTTATTTATATTTTTTTAACCTACAAAGATTGGTAATTTTAGAAATGGTAGAATATATATATATGTATATATTAAAGAATTGATGTATCATGTATTTCGGTTTCAAAATTTCTTATCATGTTTTTGTTTATTCATAAAAAAATTTACAATCAAGACCATCCAATAAGTTGAAATAAACCAACACGATAACTATATTATCTCCATACTCCTTTGCCAAAGATAGATAACCATGGCAACGAGCCAACTTATGACGTCAGTGTTCCGAAACGCGTAGGAGACAAATCGATTCGCATCTGTTGCCTCTTCAAAAAGGTGGGGACGCATGCGCACTAAGAACAGGTTGTTTGCGCGCAATATGTTTCATTCACTGAACTGATTCGTTGATCGGAAACCACACAAGCGTCTCGGATATTATGTAAACAAAAATATGTCAGAAAAAATAATATTAATAATCAGTGGCGTCGTTTGAATAAAAGTCTTGAAAGGGGGCTTTCATTTAAAATTATCTTAATTTTTATTTTATCACAAATATTATTACTCTTGCAACAAAGACCCAATATAATAACGTAATTGGACAGTCTGTAAATACAGGTCTTTCCTGTGTTTAATATAATTTAATATTGTACCACCAGAATGCAGAGCTAAACTTTGTTATTCAAGGTTTCCCGATGGCTGAGAGAAAGAATTGAAATATCAAACGACCTTGATGTTGAATAAAGCCAAAGCTTTTTTTAGTACCGCGTCTTACTACCCGTTCGGGTTATACACCAATTTACTAATTACACTAATGTATTATGGAATGAGAAGGTTTAACTTGCGTGGAGGGAGAGTGAAAAATCATTTAGGAAAAACTACCTTCAGTGCCCCCGACCAGGATCGAGCCATGATCTCCCTGTCATCGGCAGTCTAGTCTACTGCTAGAGTGGCGCGTTTATCTACAATCTCTTGACATCTACAACCGTAGACCAGGCGGGTTTAAGCTTACCCTTAAAGGACTGTTATTATATCCTGATTTCATTCGAAATAAAACGACACGCTTCGCGGCAGGTCCTGACAACTTCCACCCGAGCATAACGTAAGTGCGTTTACCTCTAGAGCAAAGATTTTCAACCTTTTTCAACTCACGACAACCTAAACAAGGCAGTAAAGTTGTTAAGGCACACCATCGTTCTTTTTAAGGAGATATTTTATCATTTTAAAAAACACAGTGTTAAGATTGTGTAAAAAAAAGCTCAATTGCTAAAATTATAATAATAGTATTATTTTTTAAATAGGGTTCTGCTGAGAACGGGGAGATCGAGGTTCGAATCTCGGTCGGGTGAACTGGGGGGTTGTTTTCCCTGAATGGTTTTTCCACTCTCCCTCCACACAAATGTGGGTTCACTTCCTCTAAATTCAACCTTCCTCAGACGCGGTGCTATTATTATTATTATTATTATTATTATTATTATTATTATTATTATTATTTAATAGGGTTGATCATTTATTTTTAAATTTTTCTCTTTTATTTCTGAGATTTTTTTCTCGCTTACTTTCGAAAACTCACGAGACACAACTGCTGACGTATCACGGCACTACGGTTGAAAAACGCTTCTTTAGAACATCAGTCCTCAGGTTGTGCGTCAACCACAGGAAGAAAGCGTTTTTTTAGGACCAGGTTGGTAAAAATCCTCAACGATTCAATCCTTTACTTCTTGGGATTTGGAACCTCGGAGTGGTTACAGAAATCCTATTAAAAAATTCCCTGAATTTTTTTTTTAGGTTATTACAAACGTTTTTCACTTTTCTCTGACTTAACCTGTTTACAATTTTTGTTGGTGAGTAGATAATCGTATCCGACACCTTATCTCAGTTAAGAGCGTGTTTGTCTACTGAGCTGAGGGTACCGGGTTCAATTCTTGGCATGTCAAAAAAACAAAACACTATCATTGGTGAAATGTGGGTTCACAGAATTAACGGCCGGGGACTGGATTTTGTGCCTGTCCTAGTCTCGACCACGTTGCCTATTTGGAGAATTTGGAGCTATTTTGCGAAGCGGGTTGCATCTTAACTTGACGCACCTAAGCAGTTTAAGCACTATCACACTTAGACGTCAATGCACCAAATAGAAATAAAGGGAAGAAAATGAGAAGTTCATACTGAGAGGGCTCTTGTCTAGGTGCTGATAACGCTTTTCCCCTTCCTCTGACGAGTTTACACACTCACTTTAATATTTGCTCCTTGAAAACATTGACTTGCTTTTCAAATACACATATTTCTTGTTTCCTATTCTAGATATACATATACTACCATGGACGTTTTAATCTACATCTTGGCAGGAAGATTCCTACAGGACATTTTCATGGCCAAGACAGATGGCCTAAGTTGTAGAGGATTCGTAAAAAGTTTACAAAAAACTACTAAAAGATAAAAAATAATCATTTTATGACACTGTAAGACTATTTTCAGAATTAATTAAGAATTTATTGTTTTTGTTTCAACGTTTTATCTTTAAGACTCGCTGAGAAAAAACGTAAATTCATTAACTTGGGGAATCCTAGCCTGACCAGCTGTGACTTCACAGGTAACTTTTCTTTAGACATTCATGTTAGAGGAATTGATAATAATTGTATCTTTTTAAAAGTGAAAACAGTTTTTTTCTCTGTCTTTTAACTTACTCTAATTAGTTTCAATTTATAAATACTCGTATTTTACTAAGAAGAAATTATAATCAATAAAATAATTAAGAAAGACAGAAATTAGTTTCGTTATATGTGATTGTGGAAATAAGACTGTCGAGGTGCCGAGTAAAAAATCGAGTAACTTTCATCGAGATCGAGTACTTTTAAAAAGAATCGGAAATGTGATGCGCTTAGTTAGCATGCTTTTCGATTGTATACCTTACATCTGCGAGTATTTTGTATTGAAAACGCATGTGCAACATTTAAACTATAAAGGGTCATTTTTGCGTAGAAGCAGAAACTGTTGGTGAAAAATGAGCTCTAAGGGAATATGCCTTTTAAATGGAAATAGCATGATAAACAGTCCCGCCAATAAGGTCGATTTTCATTTAGCTGGTAAGAAAAGAGAAAATAAAAGAATAACAAGGTCCGAGTAAAGTTACTTGAGTAATCTCAGAAGAATCGAGTACTCCCGATTACACAACACAATCGAGTTACTCGATTATTTTTACTCGATTGTGCCCATCACTACATATAAAGCTACGACAGTTGAATATATATGGCTTAAATAAAAAACAGACCCGGGCCACATGCTAGAAACAGTAATGGATATAAAGTAAAGTAGACAATCGTGAGTAGAACATATCACAGGTAGAGTTTAAACAAGCTCTGCTTATCCTGTAGACAAGCCACTGACCATGAGTATTACGTGAGTGACGGGGGAATCCCTCTCTCGTCGAGTTATCCTAGGTCCAATCAGAGCCACGCAGCTGGCACGTAGCCAAACACCCCACTCCAACTTGCATAGAAGGTCAAAACCATTAGATGACCTTGTTGCTTTTTCCGTCCTCTATTAACCCACCGAACAGAGAAAATATTAAAAACAAAATGCTACTGAAATGAACTTGGGCAACGAATATTATCTTTTCCGAGACATCAATCTGAGAAGAAAGTAACGTCATAAAATAAATACAAATAATTAATGGAGAGAAATGGTGGTTCATTATTATTATTATTATTATTATTATTATTATTATTAGTTCTATGCCTTCTTCTTTAGCTCCTAGAATTTTCTCCGTTCCTTCAAGTGATCTAATATTTGAATTCTTCCTAAGCTCCACTTTCCCTCGAACTTGCCTTCTATGACGTCATCCAATAGATAGTTTCTCTTAATGATGTGTCCGATCCAGTTTGATTTGCACCGAAGAATCACATTCAAAATGGTTCTCTTCTCACTTATTCTTCTTAGGACTTCATTTGTCCCCCTTTCTGTCCACCTGATCTTTTCAAGTCTTCTCCAGCACCACATTTCAAAGCACTCCAAGTATTTATTTCCCATCTTCCGATCTTCCTAAGAGTCCAAGTTTCCACTCCGTACAGCGCGATGCTCTAAATGTAACGTTTCATCAGTTTCTTCCTCAGTTCCAAACTCAGCCTGCTGGTCAGCAGTAACCTCTTCTTGTTGAAAGCTTCCTTGGCCATGGCGCTCCTTCCTCGACCTAGTTTCCTTGGTGAAGTAGACATCCTTTGTCAGCAGACTTCCCAGGTACTTGAACTGCTCTACGTTTACCAACTTCTGGTTTCCTTTGAATTTTCAGCGGCTCTTCATCTTTTTTTAAAATCACTTTTAACTTCTAAATGTTGATCTCCTTATCTCAACCAGCCAGTCCATTATTTCCTTCAACTCTTCTTTATTTCTTGCCAGAAATGCTAGGTCATCTGCATATTTTATTGTGTTGATGACACATCCTCCTATCCTGAAATTGCCACGTGTTCCCTGACCAGCCTCTCCCCATACAAGTTGAACAGACTGGGTGACAAACGACATCCTTATCTCACTCCTCATCCACACTGTTGGTCTCTCCATCATTCAGCTTCCTTTTAACTCGCTGTCCCAGGTACAGGTCTGTTACTTTTTCACACGAAAACCACTAAACCGATTGTTCTGCATTTTCGCATGGACACGTTTCGAATGTCTTGTTAATAAATAGGCTAATTTAAAATTCAAGTCCGACATTTTGTTTCAAGATGGGATCTACAAAACACTATTTTTTGGCATTTTTCTCAGTTTATACTTATCGGATTCTCATTGGACCAACGATGCGTATTATAAAACACGTCTAATGTAGGGTGACCGTTCGTCCCGGACAGCCCCGAATTTTAGCACACTCAAGGTGGCTACAAAACATATTTTACTAAATTCCCTGACTTTTCCAGGTTTTCCAGGCAACATTTTTCAATTCTCCCCAACTACTTTTTTCCAGTCTTAATGGTGGATGATGACTTGTTTTATTTATTATTAATCACATATTAAAAAAGTTTGTATCTACTAAACATAAACAGTTTCATCAGTTATTTAAAAAATTAAAATGTTATTTTATTTAGGTATTATTAACTTTTGTTTTAGTGTTTAGTTGAGAAATTAATGGCATTTTTAGACATATTTTTTTAATTCTCTGACTTTTCCTTAGTTTTAGTTAAATTCCCTGACATTTCCCTGTTTTCCTTGTCATTCAAAAATTCCCTGACTTTTCCAGGTTTTCACTGTCTGTAGCCACCATGACACTGTCCCGCATTTGTAAATATCTCGGATTTTGAAAATTGTCCTGTTTTGAATATACTAGATTTGAATTTATTAAATTGTTTTGTAAACGCGTGTCAGGTCTATCACGCGCTTTGATACACTAGACTAGACCTCGGCCTGGATTCACTAACGGGAGCTAATCTGCTCCAGCGCAAGTCTAGAAATGGCGCAACTTTGCGCCCAAGATACTCCCAAAGATGCGCCTTATTATTTGCTCTATTTCCGTATTCACTAAACAAGGCGCAAACTGGTAGCAAGATTATAGTGACGTCACCATAAACGTCATCAATTTCGCTCTTTTCGATCAATCCTTGTGAAGAATTTACCTTCAAAGTCAAGGCTACTTTATTTTAAATCTCTAATGAAAATGACAGCAAATACAAAGATTTCAAAATATTTTACTTGTAAACTAGCTATAAAATTAGAAGTGGCTTCTTTCTGGGTGCTTTACAAAAACAATATTAGTACATTTTTTAGTATTTATTAATATTATTAGTTTAAAGCTTAAGTTCCATTAATAAAACATTTATAGAAACTTTAAAACTTATTTTAAAGCTATATTTCCGTATTCACTAAACAAGGCGCAAACTGGTAGCAAGATTATAGTGACGTCACCATAAACGTCATCAATTTCGCTCTTTTCGATCAATCCTTGTGAAGAATTTACCTTCAAAGTCAAGGCTACTTTATTTTAAATCTCTAATGAAAATGACAGCAAATACAAAGATTTCAAAATATTTTACTTGTAAACTAGCTATAAAATTAGAAGTGGCTTCTTTCTGGGTGCTTTACAAAAACAATATTAGTACATTTTTTAGTATTTATTAATATTATTAGTTTAAAGCTTAAGTTCCATTAATAAAACATTTATAGAAACTTTAAAACTTATTTTAAAGCTACACTGAACGCCATATTTAGTGACGAGATGTCTTTGGACTTGGAGGAATACAAACCTCTTTGGATCTAGACAAAGATTACACATTTCGTGGTTTTGTTTGGCGTTTTGTTTTGTAATAATGCAAGAAATGCCATTGCGTTGTTTGAATGTAAAATTTAACAATAAAAGGTAAGTAATTGCTTTGTTACCACTATCTAAATTAAAACAAATGTTATGTTTGACAGAGGAATGTTATTTTAATTTCTTTATTATTAATTGGACAGCTAACTAATAATTGTATTTCAAGCCATTACGATAATATGCCACCATTTAAATTTATCGAAGTGACAATCATGATTTTAATAGTTGCGCATACTCTTGAGTGGTGGCAAATAAAAGGCGCAACTTTGCTCTCAAATTGCGTCTGCTTCTTTTAGTGAATCGGGATTGGGGCACATCTTTAAAACTTGCGCCGGCGCAACTATTTGCTCCCGTTAGTGAATCCAGGCCCTGCAGGAGTCAGGATACAATAGAAAAAAAATAAGAAACAAAGAGTCATCTTGTTTAGTTCACCCATTAAACAAAGTCAGGGGCGAGAAGTTAGCCAGAAACCTTCCAGGGACAAATGCAGTCAAAGAAAGAATGTTTTCCATAATTAATAATTTGTGGAGCACATAAAAACAAAAATGAGCCTTGAAACATTAAAATCAATGATTATAACAAGATGTTAATTAATTGAGTGAACTTTTGTGAAGGGTTCAAAAACAAAATTGAAAGCAGTGACGATTTTTCTTTTAAAAATTCATTCAGAAAAAATATAGTGTTTTATATAACATTTTTTAGCTCCTTAAGTAAGAATTATTTATGCTTATATTTTATACTGTATCTGTAAGATTGTTAGTAGGTACCGATTTCTTAGGTTCTTCCTTGGTTATTTGATTACTTACTGTGAATATTTATTGTTATAATTTGTATGCACAATAAAAACATGTTTTAATAATAATAATGCTACTGTTAATTATTATGTTTTATAATTTTGGTCCCGGATTGGCATGAGTAGGGAATGGTTACATTAATCTAGTGCGAAGCACAGGTAATTGAATAGTTTATAATAAACATCCGTGTAAACGTACTTTACATCCTTTACAGGACATTAGTGGACCCACACCTACTTCAGTGGTTGTGGATGGGGATGGAGAAAGGCAGGTAGAGAACGGCTGTTTAATCAAACTAAAAAAAAAATACTCTCATAAAATAAGATAGAAATTTGTACATATCATATAATTATGAAATGAATTGGCTTACCCCTGTTAATAAATTAAAATGTTACCAGTTTTCAACTCACACAATTTCGTAAAATTGTTATATGTAAAGAAAAAAATATCTCAAGGTACCAAGGTTACCCCACCCCCTAAGGTCACCAATGATAAAGGTAAAAACAATCTTTCTCCCCTCAGTCACATCCTGTGAGACAAATGAAGGCTAATGCTAGCTGACAACTTTGCCATCAGCTTGTGAATGAATAGGTTTTTCTTAAAGTACGGTGAATCCTCAAAGATTAAACTATCGACATTGGTAGTATTTTCTTGCGCTAGCCCCTAACCTCTTAGGCCGTTGCCTTAAAGGTTGTCTCCTAGTATATAGAGTGAGTGAGACGACACTGTTTCCTCCACAAGATATGTAGTTCCCTCAGATGTTGTCACCGAGTATATCCAAGGGAGTGAGACGGTACTGTTTCCTCCACAAGATATGTAGTTCCCTCAGATGTTGTCACTGAGTATATCCAAGGGAGTGAGACGGTACTGTTTCCTCCACAAGATATGTAGTTCCCTCAGATGTTGTCACCGAGTATAGCAGAATAAGAGAGACGATTATCTCTCCCTAGTAAGATTTGCATAAATTTATAATAATTTTTAAAATTTTAATAATTATCATAATAATCGTGTTTGTTGTTTTAACTTTTTTTTCTTTTAGCATCGCGTCTTACTACCCGTTCACTGTTCTGGTTGCACGCATATGTACTAACTACACTAATTAGTTAAGGATGAGGAAGGTTGAGTTTTTAGGGAAGTGTACCCACATTTGCGTGGAGGGAGAGTGGAAAAACCATTTAGGAAAAGACCACCCCCAGTACTCTCGACCGGGATTCGAACCCCAATCTCCCTGTCATAGGTAGAGCTATTCATTGCAAAAGTGACTCCTTAGACCATGCGGCCACCAAAGCAGGTGTGTTTGTTAGTAAACTTTACTGCTAGTTCACAGCTTATCGGCGATTTATTCGCGAATATCTCAGGACAAAGACAACAACCAAACCCTAGAACTGTATATGTATCAAGGAAGTGAGCACAATTATATAATTTTTTGGCCGTGCTAGGATTCAAAGCCGTGATTCTAAAATCCACCAGCATTGAGATTACAGACTGAGCTAACTAAGTTTCAGGATTGATCACAAATCGCAGTTGACAGTTTAAGGACGTTACCTAGCTGTGACGTCACAGCAGGTTAAAATAGGATTTCCCATAATAATGTATACTTATACTTAGCACCGCGTCTTACTACCCATCCGGCTTATACGCTTAAGAACTAATTACGCTAATGGGTTAGAAATTGGTAAGTTTGAATTGAGAGGAAGTGAGCCCACATTTGTGTGAAGGTATAGTGGAAAACCATTTAAGTGTAAAAAACCAGTTCCCCCGAGCAAGATTCGAATCTCGATCTCCCCGTCCTCGGCAGTCTAGCTCAACACGAAACTTGCGCGTTAGCTAACCACGCCATCGAAGCGGGTAGCCCATGTTAATGAATTTACGATTTATTCAGCGAGTTTTAAAGAGATAACATTGAAACAAATTAAAGAATTAGTAAATAATTCTAAGAATAGTCCTACAGTGTTAAAAAATTATTTTTTATCATGAATTTTTTTTTTGTAAACGTATTTTTTATAAATAATCTACAATATTGGCTCTTTGGTTTATTTTTAAAAAAATGCTTATAGGAGTCTTCCTTCCAGGATGTAGATTAAAAAAGTCCATGGTAGCAAATGTCTATCTATAATAGGAAAAAAGAAAAAGGTAGTTTTAAAAAGCAAGTCAATGTTTTCAAGAGGCAAATAGCAAAGTGAGTGTGTAAACTCGTCAGAGAAAGAGGTAAGTGCGATTAATGCTTAGACTGCTTAGTCGCGTCAAGTTCAGATGCAACCTGCTTTGCAAAATATCTTTGAAATCTCCAAGTAGAGAACGCCGTTAAAAGATGGTAAAATGACGGGTTGATGGCCTCTGGAGTTTGTTCACTCGAGACTTGGTACAGAGGCAGATATAATTACTAACACATACAATGCACATTCAATTCGCCACTGAAGTGTAGGTAAGTGACAGCTTTCAGAATATTTTTATTGTGAACCTTGATTAAGAGCGTGCATCACATACCAATCAATTGTGTGGTACAGTCGGATAGAAATCGTAAATTCACACGAACACTATTACACGTGGACCATTTCTTATTAAACATTAATGGAGATAAAGAGTTAATAAAAGTGGCTAATAATGAACATTGTTGAAATATTAAATTACCAGTAAACCTTTACGAAACTTTCGCACATTCAACTTCCCCCTCCCCCCTACCCAAGGCTGTAGCCAGCCAATAATTTTAGGGGGGGTTTGGTGGGCATATCCCCCAATTGCCGGAAGATAGGAAAAATTCTAAAGGATAAAGAGTTCTAGAAATTATCTGATGTGTTTTTTTTTATGGCAACATTACCCCCTAACTGCTGAAGGCTTGGACAATTCCTAAATATTAAACACTTCTAGAAGCTCTCTTAAGTGCTTTTTATGGTAACACAGCCCCCTAATTTGTAGTTGTATCTTAATTTTGATATTGTTTGAACCATAAATAGAGCCATATATATTTGTTCATAAAATTTCGGAGGGGGTTTGAACCCCCAAAACCCTCCCCTGGCTACGGCCTTGCCCCTACCCAAAAAAAGATTTAGTCTTTTGTTGGGTTGTTGAAATTAAATACTCGGCGAAGTGTATACTCAAAATAGCAAAGAGAGTTTATTTTCGGTTAATTTATACAAATATATTGTTAGATTTTTCTTTTAACTTAAATTTTAAACAAACAATGTGTTTTAATGTAATCGGTAAAAAAATCCTATCCACTGAAACCTTATTCACCGCTGTAGGCTTTGTACTAGTGTAGAAAAAGGGATGTTACAACAGAAATAATATACAGGATATTTGAATGAAAGCTGAATTAAAAAGGCCGTTTTAGACCATTTTAGAATGTCTTCACAGCTAACAATTGTGCACAAATCTGCATTATGTTAAAATAGACATACTGTAGTTATTAACAAGAAACTTTGTCGCTTTGTCCCCCATCGTCACCACGGAAAATGTCGAGTAATCATTCAAATACGAGTGCACTACACACATTTCTGGGATATTGTATGTCTTTTCTTTTCCCTTTTACTCCCATATCTCGCGCGCGCACACACAAACGCAGATGCAAGCCGGGAGTTGAGTTTGGCCTGCTATGATAAACGCTCTTAAAAGTCACTAATGTTTACTTATGTGGAAATAATATTATAGTATTTCTAAACAAAAAAAATTATCAATAAAAAGTGTTAATAAATGCTTATAATAATACTTTCCTAAGGATTACTGTATATTTGGCTTTTTCATAACTTATATAAATAATAAATTTTAATAAAACTATTTTCTGTTTTCGAGGTTGTCGCAACAAAATATTATTAAAGACTATTATATCTACACTTTATCTTGTTATAACTGGCCACAAACACAAATAAATATTTTTTATAACTAAGAGGAAAAGCCATATAAAATATTAGTTTAAAATAAAACGTTTTTATTTTGTAAACAGAAGCGCATAAACACAATCGTACACCGTTTGTATTACGTCATCAACGGTCTTCGTTTCGTCTGGTTAAAATACAAATATATAATTAAAAACAAATTGTTTGTTGTGCAAGTTTTGTTTGCCAAAAATGACAACAAATCAACATTGGGTCTCTTGCATATCATATAGTTTGGCGTATGGATACATGAGAGTAGCTATAGCAACTTTTGCTAGTTGTAAATTACCTACACTCCTAAGGCGAATTGACTTTAGTTTACTCTGAAGAAAAGTTTGTTTTTAGCACCACCCGTTCGGTTTATGCCTGTACGCATATATGTACTAATTACGTTAATGTGGTAGGTTTGAAGGTTGAATTTAGAGGTAGTGTACCCGCATTTGCGTGGAGGGAGAGTGGAAAAACCATTTAGGGAAAAAACCTCTCTCAGTACATCTGAACAACA
Organism: Timema genevievae; assembly: GCA_902155825.1. NCBI lineage: Eukaryota > Metazoa > Arthropoda > Insecta > Phasmatodea > Timematidae > Timema > Timema genevievae. The sequence continues at coordinate 4,650 of CABFWO010004195.1, read as the reverse complement.
TTCGAACCCACAATCATCGGCAGTCTAGTCTATTGCGAAAGTGACGCCTTAGACTACGTGGCCACCGAAGCGGATTGGTAGAAAGTTGGTCCAGGGTTTGTGAGCGACTAAGGAGGACAACTACAGAGATAGATGAGAATACTGGCATTTGTTGAGAAACTTGTTAGATAAAAAGTCTTTGTCAAATTACATTTCTCTTTAAAAATATTCAAACATTATTGAGATTATAATAAACCCACTTCGGTGGTTGCATGGTTTAAGGCACTACAAAGACCGATGATGGGGAGATCAGAGTTCGATCCTTGTCGAGTGTACTGACGGTGGTTTTTCACTCTCCCTCCAAGCAAATGCGGGTAGACCTCCTCTAAATTCAACCGTCCTAATCCATGACACATTGGGGTAATTAGTACATAGGTATATAACCTTAAAGGATAATACGACGAGGTGCTAAAAAAAACGGTAGTAAGCGGTTATTTAAAAAAAACTATAAAAATTACTGACATTGAATCGTGTTCCCTTCAATCCCATGATTAATGTTTTAAGGAGAATGTATTGCCTTAAATATATTTAATACACTGCAAAAGTATTACTATTATAAGTTTAGACTTAAAAATTGACCGATAAAAGCTGTTATTTAATATAAATGTATAATTCATTGGTTAATTCATGACCGGTGCTTANATTCATGACCGGTGCTTATATACTACCTTGCCCCCTCTCGTCCCCCCCCCCCACCACACCTAAATATTTTCATTCATAAGTAAAGGGACATATTTAATGTTTGCCTCCTCCCCAAAATAAGCCAATATTATGACCCCTCCAAATATGTTCATCTGTAAAGGGACCCAATATTATCCTCCTTCCCCAAATATGTTCATTCATAGGTAATGGGGCCCATTATTATGTACCCCCAAACATGTTCATTCTTGGGTAAAGAGGCATAATACTATACCCCAAAATATGGTCATTCATGGGTAAAGGGACCCAATATTATGTCCCCCAAACAAGTTCATTAATGGGTAAAGGGACCTATTTAATGTTTGCCCCCTTCCCAAAGTATGCCAATATTGTGCCCCCCACCCCACTCCCAAATATGTTCATTCATAGGTAATGGGGCCCATTATTATGCCCCCCAAACATGTTCATTCTTGGGTAAAGAGACATATTCCACAAAATATGTTCATTCATGGGTAAAAGGGGCCCAATATTATGTACCCCCAAACATGTTCATTCATGGGTAAAGGGACCTATTTAAGGTCTGCTCCCTCCCTCGCCATTGGTGCAAATATATTAAAGAACCCGTATTGAACCAATGATAAGAGATCGACGTGGCTGCCATATTATTGTTTACACAGTTCCGGTAAAACCAGCAGCAGGCTGCTGTCATTTCCCACCTGCTTCAATAACATCACAATAAAAGAAACTTCCATAACAGGACAGGTGTTTTTTTTTGTTTAAAACCGTGGAAGAAACAAACACTCACCGTGGTCGGCCTCACGTTCGGCATAAGCAACGAATATTTGTCTAATTTATAAGCGCGGCAGGTTAATTCCGAGACAATCCCCAATAGAAACAACACAGGTGCTAAACATATGGTAGCCCGCCATTACGTATATCGATTGTGGAAAGACTGGGAAAGTGTTAATTCCTAGTCTTTCCGCCGTAAACGCTCGATTGCGACTGGTCCGTTATTCTTTTTTAGCGTTTCGTGAAGGTGTTGTCGATGTTGTCATAGAGAAGGAGGAAGGGGAGCGGTAGGACTAGAGCTTTGGAAAGGACCCGCCCGCAGCGCTCATCTCGATCCCAGTACCAGTCTGGTTACTGACGTCATTCAACATGGCGGCCGCTCAAGTGACGAGCGTAGTGTATGTGGTTATAATGGCACATTAAGTTGTGCGCATGCGCGTTACAGAAAAATAAATTAAATGGAATACTGTGGAGGAACAGAACGTTTCGCTTGTGAAAGGCGTCTAACACAGTTCGATTTTCATAGAAAAGGTTTTTTTATCCTTTTTTTTTAGCAAAGCGTCTTACAACCGTTCGGGTTATACACATATGTACTAATTACGCTAATGTGTTATGGATTAGGAAGGTTGAATCTAGAGGCAGTGTAGCTACATTTGCGTGGAGGGAGGGTGTAAAATAATTTCGGGAAAACCACCCTCAGTTCACATGAACAAGCACGATTCGAGCCCTGAAACTCCATCTATATTAAAATTCGATCTTTGAGTCTTCTAAGCTCACAAATATATCACGTACGTTCAAATAGTAGCCTAATTGAGTTCGTGCAAAATTACCTTGATCGTTCATAAAGAGCTTAATTTAAAAAAAAAATTTTACTAAATATTCAAATATAATATGAGTTTTGAGTAAATATCTCTATTTTTACATTTTTAAACAATGGAGCGAGAAAGTCCGTGCGGAGTTCCGTACTTCTTTTTAATTGTTATAAGAAAGTTATTTTAATGAAAATTCGGAAGGATAAAAATTGGTTTTGTCCACTAATTCAAAAATTGTTTCGAAAAATATCATATATATATATTATATATACACATATTATATATATATATATATACACACACACACACACACATATACACACACACAATCAATGATGTAACCTACCCTAAGGTCCTGGACACGAAACTATAAAAACCAAAACCATTTTACCAATCGGGTTCAAACTTGGTATCTATGGTTTTCATAAGGTTTACCCAAAGATTTTTTTGGGATTAGATATCTATCTCTAAAATTAAGGCTAAATTACTGTAGTACAAAAATAGAAAAAAATAGATTTTCTCAAAATCCGCTTTGACGAATTTGATTAAAATTTGTATCTAGACACTTTGTAACATTACAACAAAATGGTAACGTTGATTTTTCCATGAAAATTAATTTGAAATATCCAATTTTGATCACATCTCCACAAATATTTGATATACGAAATAATTTATCATCGTAAATTTGTAGAATTATTAATATATAACTCCTTTGGTTGAAATATTTCTATAAAACCATTAATTTAGGGGGTACTTTGAAATGTGAAATTTATTGTTACTCTATTTGGTGGAGTGTTTCTGCAATACCTTATATTATTTCGTTTCACAAATCTTACGAGCTTTCAGTAAATGTCTCTATTTTAAAATAAATATAGATAAAGTCTGTGCGGTGCTCCGTGCAATTTTTTTTCTTTTATTAAAGAAAATTGACTTGATACATAAAACATAAACTGAAATGTGAATTGTTTGATTTAGCATATTGTTCAAAAATGAGAATATTGTGAAATTGACATATTCAACAGCATATACTAATAATGAGGAATATAGGATATCTTTTTAATATCGTGCTGGTCTTGGGAGTGAAGCGTAAGACTTCTGTGCTGGGGGTCCGGGCTTCAATCCTCGGTCCTGGCACAGATCTATCTGATTGCCCAAACCCTTCCTTCACCTCTGACAAGATCGTGTATTAATCACAACTTGTGAATGTGTGGAATGCCAGGCCTCCACCGTGGTTCGGATTCCACGTTAAATTGTAGGTCCTCCATTGCATTTTACAATCACCCCACCATTGCACATTAGCGTGTGTATAACCCGAACGGGTAGTAAGACGCGGTTCTAATAATAATAATAATAATAATAATAATAATACAAATACAATCCGGTATTCACATGATTTAACCTTCGGGGACTTGCGCTAAAAAATAGCATGAGTACTGGCACTGTTGCATTTTTGCAACATGCTAAAATGTTTTAAATAATAAACAAAAATGTATACATGGAAGCTACCGTGAATTTGGCTCTTGAGTTGGAAGCTATAGGTCAAGGGGAGGCAGCCGATAGCGTGTGTCGAGTATCCGCAGATGAAGAGTTATTGCAACCGATAAAGATATGAAGCGACGCGCGCGTTGTGACTCAAGAGCATCACAAAACGGAATAAATGATGAACACATGGTGATGCAGACAGTGGATGCCGTCCGCGAGGTTTAGGAATCTCGGAAAAGAGTTGCAGGTTCCATTCAGGCACTGAAGCAATGTCAACGCTGATGAGAAATAAAGTGCTACCCCTGCGGTGAACTTAGAAATGTTCGGGTAAAGTGTAGTAAGGACAAGAAACAAAAAAAAACTAGTGCGTGTCGGTGTGCCCGAAACCACACCGGCAATAAATTCTGATTCAAAACAGTACCGCGTTCTAGTAGGAATTGTGGAGCTGGACTTGGTCATGTTCGTGGAGGGAAAATTGTGGGACGAGCCTATATATTTACTGATAGACACTGGAGCGGCTGTTTCCCTCATAGATGAGAAAGTTTGGTGATGAGCGTCAAATGACAAACTTCAGCCAACGAACAGGTCAGTTATAAATGCAAGTGATGATTATATTATGTCTGTACTTGGTACAATGAATGTACCCGTTAGAATTCAAAGTTATTTTATAACATAAAAATTGATACAGTGGAGCGTCGTTAATCCGGATCGATCGGGACCGGGACCTATCCGGATTACTGAATTGTCCAGATTTTCAAATGTGCTTTCATTAACTGTATACATACGTAATGTATTGACTAGAAGATACATGACGCTCGGGAGTCTACTGTATTGTAAAATAGAGGCTGAAGGGTTCGAAAAATACAGTACACAAAATATTTTAATAAAG
>CABFWO010004194.1:8707-69830 GCA_902155825.1 Timema genevievae | reverse complement strand
TTGCTACTCAAATGCTTCATCACTGACCAACCAACGAAATTATCAAACCCTAAGTTCAAACAGTTGACCCACGGAGTATCAGCTTACGTCTGTGCCGACACAACAAGGCTGCTTGATGTACACTACCGTAATAAAGCTGAAGTCATGTATACATGCGAAACTCTATAGAGTTGCAAGTGGTAGTAATGCCCTTAAATGATTGCTTAACTAATCATGTTTCTCTTGATGTATCATTTGAGATAGTCATGAAATCATTTAGTAGTAGGGATTTTAATTTCTTCCATGAATTATTCTTTTGTTTCACTATAATAGCAGACAATCCTAAATATATATAATAACTATTCTATTTTATTGTAGGTTCTGGATGTGAATGAAGAAATACAGGCAATTATGTCTCAACCCATAGGAATATCTACCGACAAAGATCTGGAGGAAGAGTTGGCCACACTGCTGGAGTCCTCCGGCTCTTCTGGCCCATCTGACAACACACCTCATCATACAGGTAATTTTATTTATTTTTTGCAGCATTTCTTACTCTTTGAGGTTGTACTGGTTCATCTGATTTATATTCCAAAACCATATTCGAATTTCCTAACTTATAATCAAATTCACTATAGGCTAGCAAGTAATTCAAAAAGATGTAGCATCACATATGTAATAGATGGTTTCAACATTATGTAAATTTGTATTTAAGTATGGTTAATATTGTATTTATTACAATATGAAACAATTATTGCATAAACCAAATATTGGTTTAAGAAGTCAATAAACTTTTAATACATATAAATATCATGTTGAATGTATTTGTGTTCATACTCCTGTTTACAGCTCTTGCCAAAATGCAAAATATATTCAACTTTTATCATTAAAATTGTCAGCATTTTTTTTACACATCTAAGAGCTATAAATCAACAGAAATAATGAAATTGTAACCTAGTTCATGTTTTTTAACTGGTTCATTTTACATAAAAGTTATTGATTACTTATTCTAATGGGTGGGAATGTGTAAGCCTTAAAACGCACCACAGTTGACATAGTGAAAGTTGGGAGTTAGGTTGCAAATCTCTTTATCAAACAATCCAGCATTTAGATTTGTGTTTTCAGATTTTTCTTTAAACCAGACAGCTCAAGTTAAGACTTTAGGGAGGCACTGTCTAACCAGGCCTCTAAGAATTATATCCTGAACATTATATGATTCTGAGTGCTCATGCCAAATATAGTGATGACTGTTCTGGCATTCCATGATGTCCTGATTTTCTAGTGTCCTGCTTGTTATAGATGGCAGGACGGCATGTAAAAATTACTCTAATGTGTTTGGAACTTGGAAGGTAAATTTAGGGGAAGTGTACCCGAATTTGAGCAGAGGGAAAGTGGAAAACCCTTTAGGGAAAACTACCCTCATTACACCCAACCGAGATCAAACCCCTATCTCCCCATCTTTGGCAGTCTATTCAATTGTGAGAATAGCGCCTTAGACCATGGGGCCACCAAAGCTGATTGTCTTTAATTAATACTTGTTGAATGCTCGACATGGTGACAGTGGGAATATAAAATACTTTAGTCTCTTGTCCTTCACTTTATTTTATGGTGTATTTATTTGTCAATTGTTGTATTTTTTTGTCTATTAGTTCTTACCGTAATGTTGCATGGCAACAAATCCTATACCAAGCAGAAAATAATTTTTGTACTATCTCTCTATCTTAAGTGAGACCAAAACTATATTTGAAAACCTAATTTTTTTAATATATGTTGAGTATTTATCAATCATTAGCATACAAATAATCAATTAGGGCAAGAAAAAAAATGTATATAGCACAATTCTAATTGTTAAATAGATTTTTTGGTTTTTTTTTTCAGTCTGCTATTGCTCTCTCTTCATAATATACAGTGTCTTTTTTTTTAATGTTTGATATGTTTTAAATATTTTTTCCACTTCAAGTAATTTGCCATCCAATGGTTGAGTTGGACAGTTGGTCTGTAAATGGCTTGTTTTAGCCAGTCGAAGTGGGGATCCTTATTGTTGGCAAAACATTAAGATTGCATCATTGTTTTGGATAAGTGGGATTAAAGAGATTCTCCACTCATTCTAAAATATCAAAATTGCACCTTTCCTTGACCTAAAATTATGCAAGGAAGGTCTATGTTTAGCTTTGAAGAAGAAGGTAGCCTGCCCATTGAACATACAGTCCACTCCACTTGATGTTTGGTGTTTTTAAAACGAGTATTACAGCAATTTAAAATTATTTTGGCTAGTATTTTTCATAAAACCAGCAAAAAACTTGAACATCTATTATTTATTTTTGATTCTGTTCATTGTAACTTAGGATATTTGAAGATTGTTTATTTAAGGTAATCGAATTTGGTTTATAACTTTTGTGTGAAGGTCAACCAAATGAATCACTGAAGTTGCCAGATGTTCCTACTCAAGAGCCAACCATTGCAATACCACTCCTGCACTAATGAAAGTTGACTGATAAAACTTGTCCAAGTTCAAGTTTTCACAAGAATTGATACATAATCACCTATATGACTCTGGTATCATTATTGTTACTGTTTCAAATTGAATTTAAAAAAATCACTTACCTTTTCTATAACAACTTTTGTATGAACACATATATTCTTAGTTGTGTAAAACAAATCATATATATGATATTAAAATGATTAAACAAATATGTTCTTAGCCAAATATTTTACTTTCTTACTTTTACCGACTAAGTTAGGGGTCATAGCCAAGTGAGAATGCCGAGTAGACACACAAAGCTATATTATTTGGTAATTAAAGGTGTATGTGCCTGTGTGCATGCATGCATGCATGCAAAAATGTATAACCAGTCCAGTGATTTTACTCCTATAATACAACAGAGTATGTTCACATGTTCTTGCCATTTTAAAATGATCAGCCTTCCTGTACTAACTATTGTGAGCACAACTTTACCTTGAATTGATGAGAGGATTTAATTAGTGCATCAGGCAACCTAAAATATGTGTAGGCCTAATGAAAATAATAGCCAGTCCTGATTTTCATGTCGTCTAAGGTGTCATTATCGCACTATATTATAGGGAGGGAAGTGAAGATGGCATTGAAGTTCAAATCTCATTAAAATGGCCTGGGGGGAATGGGGAGGAAACATGTTATTATTGCTTTTCTCAGCCTCTCGCCACACGTTTGCCTTCTTTAAACTACACTCCTTACCCATATCTCTTAGATTAGGCTGTTAAATAACTTGATTTTCAGAAATACTAATATGGTATTCTAATAAATAAAACTTGTTTGACATTGTATATCATGCATCCAGCTGGATCCTATATTCTACCTTGCTAAATAAACTAAGTTTTATAAAATTCCTCATGTGAATTGACATTCGTTCATGTCATTTAATTCTATTTGAAAGATAATTAGATCTTTGATTTCACATATGAGTCCAAGCTTCATAAACACCAATCACTAATCAATTTAAACTGAACCTTGATATCTTACTTTCACTAACAGACTACTAATAGTATTAATATAATATTAAAAGTCCTAGACTTAGTTTTGTGTGTTTTAGTTTTATAAAAATTGTGTATGTGTGATACTAATTTTAATATTTATTTTTTTTCTCTGTCATTTAATAAATTAAATATTTGTTCAAACAATCAATTAACCTTATTCTATTTTGGAAATCTAGTTTACATTAACTGAATATACAAACAAAAATAGTACAATAAAGTGTCAACCGAGAACCAGCCCATTATTTAGGTGCCAGCCAAACTTGTCAATAGAACAAGTGTCAACTCTAAAGTGCACACATATTTACTTGTGCTACCTGCCATTGTTGAAAGGCAACAACAGTCTCTCGAATGCTAAGCAAAAAGTCCATTAATTTTTTCTTCCAAACGATCGACACACCGCTGAGAGCACCCAAGGCTACAGCATTATCACCTAATAGAAGCAACCCGCCCCAGATCTCACTGTGCTTAACAATGCAAAAACAAGGGAATCTTTTAAAATTTCTTGGAATTGTATTGACAGTTTATTTGGTTTTTTTAAATTGCTAGAGAAGTTTAAATATTCATGTATATTAAAAGCAATTCGACACCTTAACTCGGTCAGTAGCGTGTCTGTTTATAGAGCTAAGGGTCCCAAGTTCAATTCCCAGAATGGCCGAAAAATGTATCATCGTTGAAATGTAGGTTTACCCTCCCACAGTGATGAATTAACGGCCAGGGACTGGATGCTGTGCCTTTCTTAGTCTTATAAAGCATATGAAGCTACAACAGGCCTAAGAAGCTGGTAGTTGAAAATATATGACTTGAATAAAAAATTGACCCAGGCCATAGGCTGGGAAAATTAATGGATTTAAAAAATGTATATTAAAGCAAAAATAAAAAAAAAACTATTCTAAATTTCATGCGGGGCATAACTTATAGAGGTCCCAATGGACAAGTCACCCCTAGATTTAGCTCATGCATTGTTCTCTGAGTGAGCCCAATTACCAGCTTGATTTTTCTATTGGTATTTTCTAACTTCTTAATTAGTTTGTAGGCCAGGCATCAGGGCGTAAATAAGCTCCATTTCGGAAATAATCAAAGGAACTCTGCAAAGTGTTTCAATTGTATTATTTAAGGCCTCTATGAACATACTAAGTTTCCCCTTCTTACAAGGTCTGCGTTCGGCGCCATCTTGGAAAGATGACGGTGTAGTGAGAATTTTAAAATAAAATCATTTGAAGATAAAGCCGCGAGAAACCAACAATTTTCACTCAACTGCATGCAACAAAGAGGTTACCATTCTATATTTCAATTTTTATGTCACGTACTCCGTAATTTTAACAACTAAAAGTAATCGGTAGAGTTTATACTAAATATTTAATTTTTTAAACTCTAAAAAATTAGTATTTAATACAAAAATGTTTCTTTAAAATATGTATTTATATGTATAAGCTAGAACCTTAATGGTAATTGTGTACCATGTCATTTATATAATTACATCTACAATTAAAATTCCATAAAGACAGTTAAAACAAGATAACAAGTACTAATCTATTCCAATAAGATGTGGCAGGTGGTTACTCACTCTGAATTGATGTTGCCGGGAAACGCCCAAGCGTCGAGGAACATTGCCCCAGTGGACCATTTCAGCATCGCGAGCAGTTTCACGTCTTGATCAAGGGGCACACGCCGAAGAAAAGAAAGAATTGTCTCTGCTCGCCACACCTTATGACAGCCCTAGTGAGAAATTGGAGTAATTTTGCAACTCTACCCCCACCCACCCACCTTCTCCCCTTAGATCTCCTGATGTCTCAATTTCAAAGGCAGTTCTGTTGCTATATAACGGATTCCCTGTGACTCACATTTTTGTATTCCATTGTATTTATTCACCGAAGGAAGAACTACGATGTAAAACTTCAGCACAGAAAACTACTGATGGCCACAATGTGTCAGGCGTTGGTCTCACCGCCACGTCACAGAGGAAGCCTCTTCTGAGACTTTAAGTATCTGTATCTTCTGTTTAGAATCTACATTAGATTCTAAACTCCGTGTCTATGTCCATCAAAAATAGTTTCATGTATCAGAATGTTTGCTTTATTTTCAATCTTGATTAGACATTGAGTATCGTGTCAGAATATCTGACATTATTTTTTATGTCCAGCAGACATAGTTTCATGTATTAGAATGTCTTGCTTTATTTTCTAAGTCGATAAGATCAGATTTTGAATTTAAAGAAGTTCTTTAAATTCAAAATGGAGTAATCCAGTGTTTGTGTTATTTGTACTCTCTTCTTTGTGTTTGATAAAGGCAACAGTGTCGAAATATTATTCTATTTGTGTTAAAATGTGTGTGTGACTACTTCTACTATAGAAGACTGAAGAAAGGAAGATGATGTCACCTTTTGTGCATTGGATTCTTCCCACATTTTTCCTCTTTCCCTAGGTGGGCTTTCTTCATTAAATTTACTCTTAGTAGTTTATTTTTCCTTTTTCTTTAGTTTTATCAATTTCCTTTACAATAAAAAAAAATATTATTATAGGTTTGTAATAAACACATAAAGTTTCCCCCTCCTACAAGCAAAATGAGTATTTTCGTAAATGTCTTATGTAAGGTTAATTTTACAATAAAAATAGTTATCTATATTATTCATGATAAATTTCTCCTCAAAAAAAGTAATAGGCACATTTTTCGTAAAATGAAGTCTTTTTGAGTTATAGTTGAGTGAATCCTACCACTACTGCATGAAGTAAAAGGGCTCCCATCCTATATTTAAAATTTTAAGTAAAATATACCATAATTTTAACAATTAAAATGTAATCAATGCCTTTGTTACTAAATATTAATTTTTATGCTAGAAAAAATTAATATTTAATACAAAAATGTTTTTATATCATATTAATTTGTTTATTTGCATAAGTTAAAACTTTTATAATCATGTCCCTTATTCCACTTGTGGGCAGGTTACAACTCACGGAAATAGAAGGAAAATAACCAATGCATGTGTTAATAAATATTAATGTTTTATATTCTAAATATATTTGACATATTCATATTAGTTTTTACACAGTCAAGCGGTAGTATATAAAGAAACTTTTTTTTCTTTCATGTGGCTTCCCCTGTAATCCACTACAATGTTTTTAGTCAAATTTTATATGCTTGGATGTTGATGGCTGATAAATGTCTTCTTAGCTATCAACCTCTTCATTTTCTTTTTTTGATAGAGCTCTTTTGTCGGTTTCTTCAGAAATCAAGTGAGCCAATTGTACTTAAATTTATACATCATGATTTGCCGTGTTCTCTTTGTTTGCGATATTGGTGCATGATTGTCCCTGACAATGAAAACAAACGGTGGAACATTGTTTACCAACTTTCTTACAACTGCAAGTGTGTTTGCATCCTTTGGTACATTTACAAGCTGAAGTTTTAAGGAGTGCTTGTCGAGCTGGATCTTTGGTGGGGGTTATAGGAAACAGGCTGTGCTTCGAATTTTTTTAACCCCAATCTAGGAGAATCACGTTGTTTCCTACCATGTTTGAATTTGTTGGCATATTCTTAAGGAATTTTAATGTCCAGTTGCCTGAATAGGAGGTAGAGAAATGCGGTTGAAACATTTCTTAAAACAATTTTGCGAGCAATTCAAGCCCTAATCTGTCCAAAGAGTTTTCGCTGATTTTAGATCTGTATAGGGTTACAATAAATTGTTGTCCGGCTTTGTGTATATCATTTGGATGACAGTCCTGATATTTTGCAGAACTTTCTGCATTTTATTGTTATTGTTTAAAAGTTTTACAAATTTTATTTTGCACTGTCTGATAAATGCAGAAGTTGAATCGCAGCCACTTAATACGAGTCATTTTTTTTAATCATCTCCATCATTAAACTGTTTCCTTTGTAATTTGGATTTTTATGTCAAACCTGAGATTATTGACCAGCCTATTAAATTTTTTTAGCAGCGTGTCCTACTATCTATTAAGTTTATACCCATATGTACTATTTACAAAAATGAAATAGGGATGAGGAAGGTTGAATTCAAAGCAAATGTACCTGCATTTGTGTGGTGGGAAAGTGTAAAACAATTTTTTGAAAAACCACCCTCAGTACACCCGACAGGGATTTGAACCCTGATCCACCTGTCATAGGTGGTCTAGTCTAACACAAGTGACATCTTAGACCAGGGGTGGCTAACCTTTTCTCCAGTGTGCCACTCAATCTAATTAACTTGAGCATGCCACTCCCCCTAAAACCTCCACACTAGTCCTACCACTATTAAACGAAAAATTCAATAAAAATAAAGTTGATTTTTAAAAAAGTATTAATTTTTTTTGTCTCCTGAATGAGCTAGGGAGATCTCTGGGTTATTTCAATTCACTTTAGATAACATTAAAAATTAAAAATATAATAATAAAAACATAACTCTAAATACACGTATATTGAGAAGAATTGGATGTTTCCAAAATACACAATCTAGAAAAGTAACTGTGTTACAACAAATAAGACAAATTGTAGTTACATCAATCACCCTCTGGCCCCTGTTGACGAGCCTCTCCAAGTCCATTGTCCTCAACAACTCCGCAGGACACACTTCAAAACCCGACTGAGCTGATTCGTATAGTTTACTCCTCGCCGATGTAGAAAAGCCACACCCATGAAAAAAATTAAAGAAAAGAGTGGGCGTTCCTTGTACTCTACACCTCTACCCCCCTCCCCGTGGCTGTGTTTGGCAACGCGCTACCTCCCCACCTTCTGGATCATTCTACTTGCGTCCAGATAGTCGCATCAATGAGACTAGACCTTTCTAGTTGGAGTCTCTTCCCCCCGTCTTCCTCCTTGTCTGACCCACTCTGAGAGCAGGTGGTCAGGCTCGAGCACTATATATGGTTGGAGTTTGCTAGCATTGTGGCTCATTACAATACTGGTTTCACAGAACTGAGTGACGCTATTATACATAATTAATTCTAAATTCCTTTTTGGCATAAGTTATTCTAATATTTTCATAATTGATCTTTTCAAAATTCTGAATATAAAACTAATTTTGACCGAGGACGTCATTTTAGATTAATATTTTTCGTGGTTAGTATAAAACCGCTTAGCTGTTTGAATTATGTCTTCCGTAAGGGAAAATCTTTTCCACGAGCTTTCTTGTATTCTGTTTTTCTGCTTCATGGATTGTTTTTAGGGACATCTTTTTTACCCACAGTGTTTGTTGTTTGCTAGTAGATGGTGTCGTTAAATAAACACTTAGATTTAATATAGTTTATCTACCATCATTACTTTATTATAAATTAATTAAATTGTTTTCATTGTTCAAAGCTTATTACTTGTTAAATTTGAGAGAAGGCTGCTAAACGGTGAGGTATCTTTGGACATTTCACCATTGTTCAAGTTCTAACATTTATCTATTACGTAAGATTTGGTTCAAGACCGCCTGATGGTACTGTTTGATAAATACTCATCTCTCGTTTAGGTTTGTCGCCCACCCCCAAAACGCAGAGTGACCAAATTCATAAAATATAAACTTTTTTAAATTTGCATTTCTAGGTGGTTTGAATTGTGGTCATTAGATGGAATTAATGTTGACGCTCGTTAATTTCTGATTTAACTTGTACCACTAGATGGCATGGTTCGCTTACAGACATTAATATTATATCCTTGTTTATTGTTGTATATGTATCTTGCTCAAATTTAGGAGGCCGATAAACGGTCAATGAAACCATGTCAGGTCTTATGGGAAATAGGAAACCGCTGGTCAGCGTAATTTATTCTTATCAAATTTAAGCTTGTGCGAATTATATATATATATATATATATATATATATAGAGAGAGAGAGAGAGAGAGAGAGTAAGAGAGTATTTATATTTCCATTTAGAATATAGTTTAAGTCGCCATAAGAGGGCAAGAATAGTAAATAATGGTAAACATTGTTGATGGTCAAATGAGATTTATTTATTTATGAATGTATCGAAGAACATTGTCATCAATGACTTTACAGCTCCTTTACCTTTCAATTCTGGATTAATTTTGACTATTCAGCATATTCTTTTATCACCGTTTGTATACACTTGAGATTATTAGGCTTCACCGTGAGATGTAGTTTTGTAAGTCTCCACATACGTTGTTGCTCTAACGCTATCATTCTCATTCTAGCCCACTCTATTCTTAGCTGTTATTTCTCATTGAAANCGTTGTTGCTCTAACGCTATCATTCTCATTCTAGCCCACTCTATTCTTAGCTGTTATTTCTCATTGAAAGGGGGGAGGGGGGGGGCAACAGAAATAATTTAAGATTGTTTTTAAAAACAACATGGTATACAAGTAACATACTACCTGATTGTATTGTTTTATTGATCATAGCAGTATTAGTAAAACAACAAAATAGTAAAAGAAATCACAGCTAGTTTTTAGTAAAAACAATTATTAAAATGCAATAGAAAGTTATTTCAGTTCTTAGTGAGGCTTTTATATCTCTTTGGTATTCACGTGTTAGTCAATGTTTGGTTTGATTGTCAAAGAGGAAAGAAGAATCAACCTTAAGATATGTCACTTAAAACTTCTTGTGTGCCACTAGTGGCACTTGTCCCGTTGGCCCTCCGTGCCTTAGATCATGTGGCTACAGAAGCAGTTCTATTCAATTATTCCCCCAAGGGATTCTAAAACAATGAAATAATTGTTTCAATTTTTATTAAATTTGTTTTCAACCCATTTTCCTCCAAATTATAATTGACTGGAAACTAAATCTCTCTAGAAACTGGTGAGAAAATAATTTCAACATGGCTTCATTGGGCATTATTCTACATCACATTTTGAAATACCCAAAGATATGTTCAGAAAGTGATTCATTGTCCATTAGTAATTTTTATTTTTGTAAATATTCTAGGTACATTCCTTCTTGTTCCTGCTACTATGATAATTGTTAAATTACTGGGGTTTTTTTAGTATTAAATGTACATTTTCTAAATCTACTGCTTATATCATCACAAAACTTATAAACTAAATTAAATTTAGAACATGCAAGACCCTGCCACCCCCAGCTGTTAATTTATCACTGAAAAGGGGAAATCCACAACAATTATATATTTTTAAACCATGCTGAGAATCGAAGCTGAGACCCCAGACTTGGTAGACAGACACACTACCAACTCGGCTAAGGCATCTGACTAAAATTACTTTTCATTCCTGCTCTTTCCTCCTCAGCTCTATTAAAGCTACATAGTATTTCTAATACATACCATTAAATTTACCGCTCATTCTTGCTTGTTCTTGCATCATACTATTAAAATTAATGATAATTCCTGCTTTTACTAGTTTCATACTATAGAAATTACTGCTCGTTATTGCTTTTTTTTTTCGCTAAATACTATTTAAATTACTGATTCTGATTTATACTATTAAAATAACTGATATGTGTTTGCTTTCATTAATGCCCATTACAAATGAATGCCCGTTGTGCTTAAAGTAGGCGATCATATTTGCGTTTTTTTGCTGAGAACTTTTTTATCTATAATGTCCCATTACTTTTACAATTACTCTTAGTTCTAATTCAATACCGTCAGCCACTGTTACAAATATTGCTAGTGCATTTTAGATACCTGTTGTATACATTATTGTCTATCACAGATCATAGCACTTACAGATCATTTGTTACTATGCAGTAGTGTGGTGTGACTATTTAGAATGTGTAACCAGATACCTACATAACTAAAAATATATTTATTTTTATTTCCAAAAAATCTGTATGCTAACTTACTTTGTACATCTAAAAAAAGGACAAATATTTACTCTTACAAAAGCATGCTACATATATTTATTTTTTTCTGACACCCTAGCTCAGTCAGTAGAGTGTATGTTTACTGAGGTTCGATTCCCGACATGGCCGAAAAATTTATCAATGGTGAAATGTGGGTTTAGCCTTTCACATTGATGAATTAACGGCCGGGGATCAGTTGTTGTGCCTGTCCTAGTCTTAAGTTAGATTATAAGGTATATGAAGCTATGACAGGCCAAGCAAGCTGGCAGTTGAAAATACATGGCATGAATAAAAAATTGAACTAGGCCACATAGGCTGAAAACAGTTGAACCATCCTAGCAAAACTAAACCACAATAGGATGTCCAAATAAATACAAGGGGGGGCAGAAAAAGGGGGCAATAGGATTGAGCGGCTGAAGTTCTTGTTTAGAATGCCTGAGAATCAACATACGAAACTCAGAACACGCAACTCACACCAGTTGCGGGAATAATAAGTTGACGATCGTCCTCAAAGAAAATTAAAGTGTAAGTACCCTTAGTGAAAGAAATAAGGAAAACACATGTAACGTAAGGGTATTATTTCTAATCCAAATATTGAAGAAACTTGAAGTTGTTTTGTTGATAATTATTGATAAATAGCATTAGTAAATATATTAGTATGGATATATAGATATTTTAAATTATATATAACAATATATAGGGATATTAAACATTTACAATGATAGCCGAGTTGGCAAACGAGAGTTTTATATAATATAGGATAATTGAAGCAAAACCAATATCAATATAGAATGCCTATATGAACTCAAAATTATTACATAAGAAAAGAACAATAATAATTAAATCTTTCCTTTACGCATAGAACCAACTAATAAGGTTACGTGATCCTTGTAAAAAATGTCCATTATAAAATCTATCTACACAATTCATAAAGAAAATTTCTTAAATTTCCCTCAACTTTTCTAAGTCTACTATACATATTCCCATATACACTAAAACTTTAACTAAATTGCACAACCATAAGTTCAATAAATATTATTAAAAATAAATATTTAACTATAAGCGAAATCTGTTAAGTTAAATTTACAAAAGACAAAACCAAAGTTCGTTAAAGAGAACTTAGACAACAAAAATACTAACATAGCCCTCATAATATATTTTTGTCCGTCTCATAATTATATCAAAAGTTCTCTCTTCAAAACTAATCGATACCCATAAAAACAATTCAGAACTATCGATATCCATCAATTAATCGACCCCAAAGTTTGATATCGATATAAGATCTATATGCATCATAAAGTCCCATTACTGAATTAATACTAAGTTGCCGAAAAAGAAATTTTGAAAAGTTTTAAAGTACAAAATAAAGGTTTGAATAATTATTTAGTCGAAAAAGAATTTTGCTCTTACATTTTTGCAATCTAAAGCCTTAGCTTCTTATTCCTCCATTCAAGCTAAGTCCAAGAGTGCCGGCAAGCAGCTCCGCCAGCACTATATATACAAAACCTAGAGAACATTGGAGAACAGGATACAAGATGGAGGAAAACATGTGGATCACAAAGGGGAGGAGCGCGCGTGACAACAATAACTTCTACAATAGACTCCCAACAACTGGAATCTTCTAGACTATAGTAGAACAACCTCTCTTCACAGTTTAAGATCTTTGGACTGTCTCTGGTAATTGGCGCAATCTAGTGGGCGCGGTTCGAACCTTGAAGGCGGCGGCTAGTTTATATCGTGGCGCAATTAAGCTCGCTTGTGTTGTTCTTCTCTCCGGCTTGTAGTCCAAGGCACAGGGACGGTGAAACAGGGTAAGTTGTATATTTCCCTGACTCGACTCTTCTATCCTTGTAGCCAAATGCTACACAGTAAGGATGTAAAGTAAAGATTAAGCAATACAAAAATAGAGGAACAAATAGCCAGTGTGGCGGAAATGCCTTTATTTTTGTCAAAGCCTCTTGTCACAAACCCCTACCTGTACAATGTAACGATACACCAAAGCGAAGACAACAGGTTCTTTCATCTCATAGACATTGTTAAGTGTCACACATTTTGCATCAACAGGTTCTGTACCCAATCTTGTTTATAGTAGTGCTTGACCACACAGGTTCCATTTTAAGATTGTCAAAAGGGAGTCCAGAGTAACATATGAATCAATTATTAGCTCATGTTTAAAATAATTATTTACTTTCATTTTAAACTTATTGAAAACTCACACACCTTGTCAATATTATTATTGCAATATATCTTATAATAGTTATCAATTGCATTCAACAAATATTAAGTGGATATGTGATACTTTAAATTATTACCTGATATTGCAAATGTGTATTTGATTAATTTAGTTTCTATAGAAAAGTTAGAACAAATAGTTTGATAAAATTTTCAAAATATATATTATTTTTCTCTTTGGTTGTTCTCATCAGCTGGTAAAACCATAGTCATACTCAAAATACAATATAAAAAATTTGGGTATTTATAATCTAGACTAGATGATATAATAAAGTCAGCCTAACAGTGCTACTTTTATGTGATAAACTTTCTAAATCACCTTGAGTTTTAACAAAACCTATACATTAAAAGTTGAAATTAATATTTTATTGAGTCATTAAAAGCTGCATTTCAATGGGGTGTGAACCACTCTACTGTGCTTGTCCTCGTCGCTTCCACCTTAGTGAGGAAGCGTGAACTGTTCAGATGGGAAAAGGGAATCTGTTGAGATGTGGCCATGGAAGAATTAGTGGCCGAGGGCTGTGCGGCTATAAGTTCAATTTTTGGTGTGCTCCTTGCCCGAAAAATTGTTAACCTACTTCAAACTTTGAAGAGAGAACGTAAGAAAAGGTGATGGTGGGTTAGAGAATGAATATTGCAGCACTGAATTTTGGGAACATCCACATTTATTGAAAGCTAGTTTAAAAATGTATCACATTTATTTTTAAAATACATTTCTGTTTTCAAAAAAAATTCACCACCACACTCAATTTGGTGCACATGGCTTGAGACCTGATGATAATTTCTACCATTAAATCCTGCGAATTAGAGGCTTGGCATGTAAATTTCAGTTGCTTATTTAATTTATAAAATTTTCAGTCACCATAAATCATTTTATTTCTCTGTGTTAGCGCATAATTAAGAGAGGGAATTAATTATTATTTGAGCTTAAACACCAGTGTAAAAAGGGGGTTAGATCTCCACCAAAAAATATAGCTAGTACAACTTAAGGGGTTTCCAACACCTCCACTATAAATACTAAAGTTCAAACAGTGAATTTTAATTCATTGATTCCCAACTGGGGAATTTAAATAAAAATCCATGTCCCAAAAATATTGTTGAGGAAATATACTAATAATCCAGCGCTTTTAATGTTTAACATCTATGCAGGGGGAAGCAGAGTTCAAGGTTCCATAAATATTTGTCTGATGTGATGGATGTTAGATTTTCAACAGATTACTACCAAAATATAAACAATTGCAATAGAAATAATTTACCCTTTGTCTACCCTGTAAGTTAGCAAGCCTACCTTGCATTATCCCATTATGACATAGCTTTTAAGATAAGACCATAATATAGTCTGTTAATGTAAGAATGCTTACTTTAACTCCGTTTATCTCAAAAGGTAGCAGTCCAACCAGTCCAACCTTCAACATAAAGCTGCATTGCATGTGAGTAGAGGGTGGATATACTCCTGCCACACTCTACTGTGGGATAACCTAAGTGCCAACGTAGGTTCTTGTGTGAAACTATCGTCCGTGCATTGAACATGGCCCTCACAAAATTTTCCAAAACACTTCTTCTCTGTGATAGCCTCTATACTGTTAAATGGAGTGAATAGGAACAAATATCGGTATTTTTTTGTTTACATGTAAGACCAAAAATAATAATATTTTAATGATTTATTTATTATTTTCACTTAGTATGTTGACCACTTATTTTGATATATTTCATAACCTGGTTTTAAATGTTCTATGTTCTTTGGTCAATGTTTATTATTTTAAAGTTAAGGCGGGAAAATTGTACCTCCATAAACTTACTCTAGTTTAAAGAATTTGAGAAGGTAGTTGTTTTTTAAAGCTTATTTTGTAGTCAAATAACATTTTTGATAACTTTGCATATATTTTTATTTGGTTAGCTATATTCTTCTTCAAGTTATATATTTTTGAAAATTTGCTTAGTTTTTATGTTAAGTGGGGTGAATCGAAACAATTGATGTAAATAATATAGTGTATTGTATATAAATAGTTTATCATTGTCTTGATGATTGATTTATTTTTACTATGTTTTCCAAATTATTCTTAGGCCAAGAGAGATTTATTTAAAGTACTTATCAACCAAATATTTAATGGCTTTGTTTGATTCGGGTGACTTACAATGCCACGAACTTACAAACCAGATGGAAGGGGCAAGCAGCATAATAGACATTCTACCGAAGGTTAAGGCTGCTTTAGACTATTTAAATAAACGAATGTATTTTAGAAAATGTTCAGTAAATCACGGCATCTCTACCACAGTGCTACATCGTCATATGAAGCAAATGAAAAATGGTCAGCAAATTAAAGCAAAAGGAGAGCAGGCTAAACTTTCATTTAAAACAGAAACACTTGATTGAAAGACGTATTACATGTTCATCATGGAGTTACCTTCAAGACACATATGATTTAAGGTGTATAGCTACCTAGACAGGAAGGGAATTACTTTTTTTAAAAACTTAAGAATAATTTTCCTGGTCGTAAATTTGTTTTAAGTTTTATAAGACGTCCTTATAACGTTATTTCACAAAGATTTTGTCAAAATATCAAAAGATCACGTCCCCTCCCTCCCAAGAAATCAATGCCTATTTTGATAGGCTTCAAGAGTCACTGAGTGGAATTCTGCCATCTAACATCATTAATTATGATGAGATAAATCTAACTTATGATCCTGGAAAGAATAAAGTAATTATGAAAATAGGATGTAAATATCCAAAGAGAATCATGAATAGTAAGTAGTAAGGCCTCTACTTCAGTAATGTTTGCCTGTAGTGTTGCAGGGGAAGTTCTTCCACCCTACACTGTCTACAAAGCAATCCATATGTATGACACATGGACTTACAATAGAAGTGTCTAGGGTTGGTTTGACATCAAATGTTTTGAAGATTGATTACAAACTGTAGTGATCCTTTATGTCAAGCATCTTTCGGGAAGAAAAGTTTTGATAGGTGACAATTTGTCATCACACCCCACCATGGATGGTATTAGCATGTGTGAACGTTATGATGTTGAATCCATATTTTTACCAGCTTTTCAGATCATTTAAGATAGGTTGGAGAACAATTATTACACAATGGAAACGGATGGAGGGTCACACATCCACATTTGTTCCAAAAGAAACATTTCCAAAGTCATTTAAACAAATTAATCGCAGGGATTAAGAATAAACAAGAGAAAAATGTTAAGGTGTATTTTGAAGAAAAGTGTGGCTTAATCCCATTAAATAAAATTTGTGTATTGAATAGACTGCCTCAAATTTCTGATGAGTTAGCAAATAATCAAAATGACAATGAATTAATTGATGATTCTATAATTTCACTACTGAATAATATGCGTTACAGCTCAACACACTCTAAGCCAGAACGAAGAAAAATTAATGTCCTTCCTGCTAAAAGTGTTAAAGGTGCGGAGGCAGAATCTGAAATTGACAGTTCAGATGAGCATTTTAGAGACCAGGGAAAAGATGAGACAAAAATACAGGGTCTGACATGTACACTGTAAATAAACAGCTTGAAACCCAAGAAAGTGAAGGGATTTTAAAAAATGATAATGTGAAGAGTTCTCTAAGTTGAGAGATAGGGTAATGAAAGGAGTCTACAGGGCGAAAAATATTGAGGTTGGAGATTGAATTGAATAATGCTACGTATTGTTTGTCCCACGATTAGCACCAATTAAAATGATAGGGTTTAATATTGGTATTTATAGCCCCATGATCGAGCGCCAATTAAAATTGTTACAGTTTAATTAGCTGATATTCGCCCCGTGATCGAGCGCCAATTAAAATTGTTACCGTTTAATTAGCTGGTATTCGCCCCGTGATCGAGCATTAATTAAAGCGGTACAGACTGCAATCGTGATAATGCCCTGTGATTGAACATTATCAATAACGATATTAAGTAAACAAGACTTTTTATGCTGCACACGATTTATTAAGATGATTACACCTTCGGTACGAAGATATTTTTTGAAATGATACAATTTTCGTTGAATTATAGATTATTTTTCTGTAATTTTACTCACTAACATTTTCTGTGTACTCTATGGATTTAAGCTAGTGGCACTGTGATTTTACTATCACTCTTTAGATTTTAGTTACCAGCACTGTGTGTATTCATCCGCACAAGCAACTTACATGTGACCTTCCCCTTGCCTCTTGGCCCCTTGTCAACCAGTGTCAAAACCAACT
This sequence comes from Timema genevievae, assembly GCA_902155825.1. Lineage (NCBI taxonomy): Eukaryota > Metazoa > Arthropoda > Insecta > Phasmatodea > Timematidae > Timema > Timema genevievae. The sequence continues at coordinate 52,182 of CABFWO010004194.1, read as the reverse complement.
AATAGAAAGACTCCTGGGAATATGATGTTGTGAAGTCTGGATTCCTATTGGGTATAGGAAACCAGCGTCATAAGATCTTTTCAATACTACGGAGTGAATAAAAAAAGTTTAAAGCGTATTACATTGACATTATTTCTGAAAACGCATGATTTTCCATGGATGAAGTAGGATAATTTACATATAGCTCTTTAAAGAAAATTACACTTCATCCATGACTTTTTGAATGTATTAGAGGGGTCCAAAACAGTATCATTACAATTGTCACAGATTTTTCTTTCTCATTGTGGTCAACTTCAAGGCAGAGCTCATCCAAACAAACATTATTTGTTGGAATGGTTTTAGAAGAGTGTGAGGAAAGTATTTCTGCAAACTTTGCAAAATACCTCCCTTCACGTCTTAATAATGGCTAGAGTGGGGTGAACAAGAAAGCCTGTTTTAAAAAATATATTAAATAATCTTAGTCATAGATACAATATTTCACTTACCATCACTGTAAGCTATGGATATACAACAGCATTTTAAATCTATACAAATTCAAAAATTAAAAGAATTGCTACGGTAGAAGAGAAAAACTGTAAAAACTGTTCCTATTCACCCCATTTTACGGTATCAGATACGCGATGAAAAATGAAATGAGGTCGTGGGTGCACAAGTACAACTTAGAGACTGTGATGGTGAATTTCTGTGAATGTATAAGAAGATAAAAACTACGCATATTTTTTAACTATTCACGGATGATGTGCTTTTTATTCACATTCATGTGTATTATTATTTCATTTATTTACTGTACGTACGAATGCAGTAGGGCCTACCATGTTTTGTACGACAAGACAGAGTTTATCATCCACAACTTCTGAAAAAAATCTAGAATTTTTTGTCAATGAAAAAACTGTAAAGTAGGATACCTACGGTATTTATTTAAAAACTTAACGTATTTAATCAATAAGAATAAAAAATTCGAGTTCCAAGGATTTGATTCTCTTCTGAGTGAAGTCACAACATACCTATGCTTCAAATTGGTGTAGGTAGGTTGTGGTGCAGGTGATGGAGTGAATGAAGTGTGATAATTAGCACTTTCACAGTAGACACAGATGATGCAAGGGATGAACAATAATACTGTGACTGATGATACGGTTTTATCATTCATGTTGCATTGCTGTTGAAGTCCCTGATTGTAACTTAATCTTGCTGCATTGCCTCATGCTCTACCAAAATCAAATTTTGAATTTCTGATCTAATCCGGAATTTTTGTGTAGGGATAAGTCCCTGCATATACGGAAGCAGACTTTTGAAAAATAGCAGATCTGGGTTGTCCTCTGCACAGATTGCCTTAGTAGCTCTGCCTTCCGTCTCTCAATATCTAGTATTTCCCCACTTCTATTTTGTGTGGGTCCTTCAGTTCCAGCGTTCAGTTTCTGTTTATATTTCCTCTGCTGAAAACGAAAACCCTTCTTCTTTCCAGTTTGAGAGTTGCCTTCATCCTTTTTAAGAACCAGTTTTTCCTTTAAAGTTCAAGGCTGACCATTACAACAGCTGAATTTTTTATCATTGTCTGTGTATTTCTCTGTGCCTACTTCTGATAAGGATGTATCCAGAAAATTGTCTACATCAAAATTGTCATTGGTTTCATTGTCCAGAGCTTTATTAGACAATTTTGAGGCTTTTGTTGAAGCTAAGCTGTCTTCCCTTGTATCATCTTAGGACCTCAAAACATCCCTAAGAAACAACAGTTAATTGTAGAATGCCTATAAGCTTGTGGTTTTGATAAGATCTTGGTCTGCCCAACTCACGCATCTGGGACATAAAATACCCGCTGAGATCCATCTACTTTTGGCAACATTCACTGAAAGAGATAAAAAAACTGCCATGTAATTAGGAATGTAAAGAGCAAAGGTTTTACTTTTGAATGTGATTATGGGACAAATTTAAATTATTGTTATTTTCCTTCAAGATTCCTGGAATTTGGGGACTCATTTACGTCTCTTGATGGATGTTTCAAAATGGGAAACATAACAGTAGGTATCATTTTATAATAAAAGAAATTCATAAAACTAAAGAAAAAGGAAAAATAAACTACTAAGAGTAAATTTTATTCCGCCTAGGGAAAGAGGAAAAATATGGGAAGAATCTAATGCACAAAGGTGACATCTTCTTCCTTTCTTCTGTGTTCTATAGTAGAAATAGTCACACAAACATTTTAACACAAATATAATATTTCGGCATTGTTGCCTTTATCAAACAGAAAGAAGAGAGTACAAATAACAAAAACTCTTACTCTTAGTAGTTTATTATTCCTTTTTCTTAAGTTTTATCAATTTCCTTTATTATAAAATTATTTAGCCATTGGGCCATCCCATTTTTAAACAGTAGGTATCAGAAATAATTATTGACACATACGAGTATATGGTTTTGTGGAGTGCGTTGAAAGATGTCAACTCGCACGAAATATATGTAGTATTCAGTTAAAGATGAGGTCTACGGAAAATGGACTTTTCCTAATTGTATTGGGTGTATGTGCATTTATGGAAAGCGTGTAAGAATGAGAGCCCCTTCTAATAGTGGAGCAACATATTACAACTAAAAAATTTTTCTCCGCTCTTCTTCAAGCAGATGTGGATATAAATTAATTTCTGTTGACATCGGAACTCCAGAGAGACAAAATTATTGTGGAAATTTCGGACTTCCTATATTCTTAATCAATTAGAGGCAAAGGATCTCAATGTTCCAGAAGACAGATCAATCCCTTTTACAGGTACAGAAGCGCGATATTTGTACTCCTTGGTGATGAAGGATAGCCTACCCTTTACTCCCTTACTTAATACGACCTTATCCTGGCAGAGACTTGGACAGTGCGAGATTAAGATATTTGGGGGTATTGGGCTATTGAAGAATTCCCTTTAATTATCTCTTGTAGGAAGCCCAAGCTTTTATATAATACTTCAGTTAATTTGTTGCGTGGGTGCCAATAAACATTGCATTTATAAGTTTTATAATAATGAGTAGGCTTGGACTAAGTTATATAGACCTATTTACTGTAAAAAAGAAGTTGATTCTAATTTGCGAATAGGTAATCATTTATCCTAAAGTTGCAGTACTAGTAGGCCTTCTCACTAATATGCTGAGGTGTCTGGCGGTCTTTCACTAGTTTTTCCTTTTATTCTTTAAACATACTTTTTCATTACTTCTAGGATATTTTCTTTCTTAAATCTTTGTGCTATTTATTGCTAAATAATTACGATTCAACATTTTATTCGTAAAATTAGATTTTAAAAATAAGACGTGACTTGAAAATAGCACCACAATCGTATTTTAAAGCCAGACTAATCAACAAAAATATACAAATGATGGTTGCAGATTCGGTATCCTCTGATTTTTCAAAATTTACTGCTCTAACATTTCGGCTGAGCCACCGATCAATATTCGACAAAATAAATAAAAAATAATGTAAACTGCTGCTGCCACAGATTTTTTTTAATGGGTACCGACTTTGGATGTTTGCTGCAAGCAGTTGCATGAGATAGTTCAGACTGATTCAGGAGCCGGGGCCCTTTTACCAGGGGGGGGCCCTGGGCTGCAGCACCTGTAGATCCCCCCTTAATCTGGCACTGGACTTGGATGATGAGAAAAGAATTTGTAACTATCGGTTGAGTCAAACAAGGTCCAGTGTTGAATATGTTTCTGGCTGAATGGCAGCTAAATGGAGACTGTTGAACAAGTCAATTGAGACATAATGCTGTTGAAATGGTGAAGGAAATTTGCATTTCCATGGCAAGAAGAATATGCTCTTCCGGAAAACATCATTCGTAGTAATAAAAGGAACCAAAATAATGTGAAATAGGTGGTACTATATATTAGTTCATGATAGTTTCATCTGTTTAATGGTTTCAGTTCCCAAACTTATTTGTGTCAATAAAATATTTTCCAGGGTAAGTATCGGTACCTATCTTTTCCTGAATTATCTTGTTTACAGATCGACAAACAGAGAGCAATTATTTTCGTTCCTAGCACTTCACTCACTTCGTTCACTCATACTTACGTGGTCAAACTCTCCATGGTAAGATTCTGTATTAATAAAGAAAAAGTTATTTGAACCCTATAGAGCTTAAACATAAAACCCTACTTTACTGCATATTAAAATAGTAACCACAAAATAAAGACACATTAAGACAATAGACACAACATTTTACTTACCCTCAATGCCAGCTTCCCTGGCAATTTCTACCCACAATGATTTGAGGGTTTTCGAAGTTTTCCCCAATTCATCTTCCAGGTCCCATTTCTCTTTCCACTTGTAAACGGTCTAGATCAGCGTCTCTTCCCTGACTGAACGTATGGTGACTAGGTAAAATTATTCAACACAACTGATTACTTCACTACACGCCTGGCGGCTCGTTAGACTGGTTGGGTAGTTTTGTGGCATTTAACTCTATAATATAACTGGATGGACATCTGTGGCTGAAATTGTCGGGCTTTCGATGTCGCCTGCGTATCATTGTGTAAGAGAGGAGGAAATTTTCGGGTATCTCTTTCTCTCCTACACCCATACAAGGCAATGTGACATTTTGACATCGTACATTAATTTGATTGAATATATGAGATACAATAATGTGTGATTAGTTAAATGAAATAAATGTGTTCGTAAAAGATTTTAAGAGCATAACAAAGGTCAAAACTGGTTGGTTTTTTCTTTAAATAAGTTGATGTAAGCTAGTATATACGATGATTTTTGAAGGAAGCTAGTTTGGAAGGCTTTATCTCGTACCAGAATCCTACCCAATATTAGTGTTTAGGTAGGATAAAAGACCTCCCAGAAGGGAATTTCTACTTCCGTTTTAATGGCCATTTATCCTACCAAAACACCAATATATTATAGTATTCTGGTACGAAGTAAATCCTTACAGATTGGGATTCCTAATAAAATCAGGGTTTAGTAGATACCGTACTTCCTACAAGCCTATAACCTGAATTATCTTTTTAAAGTAAGACTTATTTCTACACAAAGTATGTCATTCACACAAATGTATTACAGTTTTTAGCTAACTTATTTTGTTATAATTATCTAACTTTCAACATAGTATGGTTTCTGAAAGCAATATACAAGATATGAGCCAACTTAAGAAAAAAAAAGGTATTATAATAATATTTTCTACAAGCCTATAACCTAAATGATCGTTTGAACGTATGGCAACTACACAAAGTTTGTCATTCAAACAAATGCAATCACGTTTCAAGATATCGTAGTCATTAAATTTATCGAACTTCAATATAATTTGGTTTCTGAAACCAATATACAAGCTAATAACCGACTTTAAATATAAGTGTAGTCTTGGCAGACTGTCAACAACATGGATGATATCTACATATTTAAATAGATTAGATTTTATTCGTATTTGTACAGTATTACCTGTAAAACTGAATTGTATATCCTTTAACGTAAATGTTTCTTCAGGCAAGTGTGGTATAATACTTCATTATTTTTAAACAATAACACTTTTATTCATCAGAGACATGTTTTCGCATATGAAAATTGAAATAAACCGTTTAATCTTTCCCCCCACAATGAAGCAGACGATAAACTTGAGCGTCACGCTTTGATCCTTGTAAATGCGTATGTTTATGTCCATCCAGTTTAATATAGAGATCACTGTCTGGAGGTAGCAGTGCGGCCGGTGCCATCTGCCTGCCTGTGACGGAAACGTACCTCACTCTTTACTTCGTGACTCACCAAGCACCCACTACCCTCCAGGTATTCAATTCACACTGCAGCCACACCTTTATGAATAACACTATGGCCATATTTTTTAGGATGTACCATAAAGAGCTTTATGAAGATACAAGAACCTTGACACATTAAAACATTATTAAATAAATATGGTTAAAATTTGTTAATATATTTTATATTCATGTAGTGTTTTTGACAAATCCTATAGCATCGATTGTATTATGTTCTTTTGGATAGTAATAAACTTAAACTAAATATTTACGTTCTGTGTTTGTAGCATATATCACTCAAAATCCTCAACAGAATTTAATTTTTTAATATTATTCCATATGATTAGACACTAGAGCGTCGAACTTGGCTTTAAATGTTAGTTGTTAAGAAGTAGCTAATACCGTTTTTCTAATGCCATGGTTCGCCTCAATATAATCAACTTCCGGTTTGTACTGCTGAAGTTTTGATGCTAATGGGTTAATCATATGTTAGGTTTAAAAGTTTTTTGTTTAATTTACGCAAAGTGTGAAGGGAAAGTAAATTACAAAAATACTACTTTACTCTCATTTTGCATATATTACGCGGTGTGATCGTGGTTCACTGCCATGGCGAGAGAATATGACCATCTATTCAAGTTACTTATTATTGGTGACAGTGGTGAGTGGCATTTTCGTCTAGATTTATTTACTAAGAAATAAGTACACGCAAACATTACACTTTACAGGCCCGGTTTAGCCATGAATAAATATATGCTACGTCATATCTGACTAATATGTTTTGATGGCTCAACAGGTGTTGGAAAAAGCTCCCTGTTACTTCGTTTCGCCGATAACACATTTTCTGGCTCTTATATTACGACAATTGGAGTTGATTTCAAGATAAGAACTGTAGACGTTGATGGAGAACGAGTCAAGCTACAAATTTGGGATACTGCAGGCCAAGAGAGATTTCGTACTATAACGTCAACGTAAGTAGTCCTATGCCTCACAGTGACCTAACCCTACTATGTCACTTTGAACACTTAAGGCTGAATCCAAGTTCTTAACTCGTGTTTTATCACCATGGTGTTTACTCTGTTACTTGCATCATTAAGAACACGGACAAGTTTGTATCATTCAGAATTGTCACCAAGGATGCTGATTAACCTCACCTACATCCTTAGATCAAAACAGTAGGCCTACTTCATCACCAAGTGCATCTATGGACCTAATATGACATTTGACTGGCAATTGATTTATAACTTTTTTTTTTCCTAGGTTAGCGCAGAGGACATGGTCACTGCCATAGGCAGTAAAGTAAATTCTAAGGATAACTTAATAAAATTAACTATAAATGTTTTGAGTTGCTTTGAAAACCCTTAAGCTTATTCATTTTCATGGGGGCTATTAGACGACATTAAACATAATTTTTAATATAAGGTATTTCCATTCAAATTGCAGTAGTTACAGGCTCTTATGGATACTTACCATCCCTTTTTAGCCCATTAGTTTCCTCATTAGCTCTGTCCTTTTTCTTTTTAATAGTCTTTCTTTCTTGGAAAGAGGTTTTCTGTATTTAATAATTTTTGCATCCAAATACAGCACATACTGTCAGTAGTTTATATTTATGAAATTTACCATTAACTAGCACTACTTTTACTTTAATTATGTATTAAAACAACTTTTCTTATGGCGAGCACTAGTCAACTTGTATAATTCAACATGTGTCACATAATATCCTCTACTGTATTTAACCTAATATAGTTCTGACCTTATTAAACATTAGTTGCGTTTTCTACTATCCTGGGCTCTTTATTTATTAGAAAGGTAGACTTGTCATCATGGAGAAATACATTACACAATATAACAATAAAATTGGCAATTACCAATTGGTATGGTTAATCATTTCAAATATTTAAGAACAATTTTAAATAGTACCATACAGTAGAGTCTCGGAAACTCGATAACTCAACATTCTGTGTAACTCTATGCACATGTCCACACAGTTGTTGGTGCCAGTCATCACAATTCAAGGTCATTCAATTGTATAAGCTCTGTTTGTTTGTGTAACTCAAGTGGAACAGTCGTGCTGTAGTGTTTTTACAAGTGCTGTGTTTGTTAGTTTTCCAATTCAGTAAAATGTTATTCGAATCAATACAATATTATATGTACAGTACTTTACTGCATTTCTCTATATTACATATGTACTGTATGTATATACACCATTATATTAACACATAATATAGTATACTGTACTGTGATTCATCCTTGTTTAGTAAACATGCATCTTATGCAAGATCATTCGTAAAACTCGACATTTCAATAACTCAACACTATCTCATTCCACATTAGGTCAAGTTTCCGAGACTACTGTAGTAACAATAAAATATAATTGGGAAATGCATGCTCATACTTGGTCAGTAAGTTATAATCTTGCCTGTTGTTAAGAAATGTAAAACTAATATTCAAATAAAAGTATTACCAGTACAGTTTTCTCCCCAGAATTTTGTTCCAGACGGGTGACATTATTAAGCAGCCGGGAGGGGGAGTAGTGGAATACTTTGAAATATTTGTTGACTTGTGTAACAAACATTGATTTTAGCCAAGTGGTCAGTAAATTCAACCTGGCTGCGCATGCAGTCTAAAGGCCTTGGGGTAGGGATGTGAAAAAAGTAATGATACTTTACTAATATCGATATTTTACTTTTGATACTAGTATTTTTTTACTTAATACTTTTTTTCCTATACTTTTACTGATATTAGTACTCACACTCCGGTATCGGATCGGTATCGAAAGAAACAACTTTTTTGCTATCTTCACTAATGTTGGGATTAAATGTTTACTAGGGTGGACTGTGGAAGAAGAACAAATTACAGTATTTCTCAATTCTCAATCATTTTCTGCATGGCAATCAACTTTATCATTCAATATCTATTTCATAATTCATAGCTGTTCTTTCATCTTTATTTATCAATACAGCCTGACTGGGCGAGTGGTGACCAGCCTACTACCCCTTTATCAATGAACATACCCATCACAAACTAAACAAAAGCTTTTCTAAGAAGTTGGATAGTAAACAAGCATATTTTAAAATTGGTTTTAAAACATTAAAAACCATTATAATTTTCAGTTTTTAAATAAACATGAAAATGCAATTATGATTCATAAGTTGAAATTATTATTACTGCTAAAATAAACATTTTTCCAGATTATAATTTTGATACCGATTCTTACTGTTATTGATACTTTTCTTTCCTTACTGGTATGGTATCAATATTTTTCTTCTGATACTTTTAATTAATACTGTATCAATACTTTCTGGCGATACCACATCCCTACTCTGGGGAGAACACTTCGGTAGTTCTTTATGATTGTGAAACATTTTCTTTTACTTTATATGACAAGAAATTTAGCATGTTTGAAAAGAAAGTGCTTAGGAACATATTGGGTCTAAAAAGAGAATATAGGGGAGAGTGAAGCAGGTTACATGATGATAAGTTACATGCTCTGTACTTATCACAAGTCATTGTTAGGGTAATAAAATTTGACAGATTACAATGGGCAGGACACGCAGCGCAGATGGAACTAACTAGAACCATGTTCAAGGTATTGACTGGTAAACCTTATGGTAAGAAATCATTGGGAAGAACAAGACTCAGATTAATACTAGAAGGGACTTGAAACTTGATAAGGTGTAATGAGGTTGACTGAATAGAATTAGCTCAAGATTGGGCAAAATATTGTTAGTGTAGTGATGAACTTTTGAGTTCCTGATTTCATAGGGTAAGTAAATAGCATTAGAGAATTTTTTCCAAAATTCAAAATTGTTTGTGTTTTGTTAACTTAGCCCATAAATATTTAAATGAATAGAAAGTAAAATTAGGATTATTCTGTAGGGCCTACATGTCTCCCTTATATATCAATTTTTATTTATTGTTTCTTAGGTACTATCGAGGAACGCATGGTGTTATAGTTGTATATGATGTCACCAGTGGAGATTCCTTTGCGAATGTCAAACGGTGGCTTCATGAGATTGAACAGAACTGTGATGTTGTCAACAGGATACTAGGTAGGATTTTCTCCAACTCCATTGGCATTATAACTAATGAATCTCTGAAGGTTTTAAAGTAATGAACTAATTTTAGAAACTCTTGTGTGTAATTCAGAGATTACTCCGAACAACATATAATTTGATATGGTTAGTAAGTTTAAATATTTAGGGACAATTTTAACTAGCAATAACGATACTAGAATGCTGAATTAGGAAAAGAATATTTGGGAAATACATGCTCTTACTTGGTTCTAGTAAGTTTTTGACAACTCTCCTTTTCAAGGCATGTAAAACTCAGAATATTCAAAACAATTTTTTTACCTGTTTTCTATGGGTGTGAAACATGGTTTCTTAGCTTGAATAATGAAACTAAATTTAGGATGTTCGAAAACAGGGTGCTTGAAATATATTTGGTAAAAGGGATGAGGCTACTGGGGTGTGGGGGTGGAGGAGGTTACATAATGATAAGTTACACACACTGTACTCATAATAAGACATTGTTAGGATAATAAAGTCTCATAGATTATGGTGGACATGACATGCAGCACGAATGGGATAATCTAGAAACATGTTCAGGGTATTGACTGGCAAACTCATTGGGAAGAGACAATTGGGAAGACCTAGATGCAGATTTGAAGATAACATAAGAATGGATCTGAAAGAGGGTGTAATGAGATGGACTGGATATAACTAGCTTAAAATAGGATAGGTGGCATACTTTTGTAAATGTGGCAATGAACTTTCGAGTGCTTAATGGCATAGAGTTAGTATATGTGTGTTCAAAATACATAAAAAAGTAAGTATAAAATTATGTGTCATATGGTTATAAATAAGTGGACTAATTTTAGGAACTATGAGTGTTTAAAATATATTTATAAAATTAATGGAAAAACTGTACCTAGCATTTTTATAACTTTGTTCATGTAACATAAAATTAATCTGACATCTTAGCTCAGTCGTTAGCGTGTCTTTACTTAGTTAAGGGCCCCGGGTTCTATTCCTAGCATAGCCGAAAATGTATCATTATTGAAATGTGCATTTACCCTTTCACATTGCTGAATTAACGGCCGGAGACTGGATGTTGCTTGTCCTGCTATATTATAAGGCATATGAAGCTATGACAGGCCTAGCAAGCCGGTAATGGAAAGTATATGGCTTGAATAAAAAAAGGCCCAGGCCACTATCTGGAAACAATAATGGATGTAATCTCATATTAAAATAAAATCATTTCCCAAACCCCTTTGATGGTGAATTGACTAAATGAAAAAGTTTTTTTTAATAACACCAATTAATTGTATTTTATAAACAAACAAATTAGAAAACTAAATAATATATTATGAATTCTTAAAGTAAAATACTACTGCAGTTTTGGATTTAGAATAGTAATTTGTTGTAAGAGGTAATTTAAAGGCATTGGATATAAAGTTGTTTGCCCCACTCCCCAAATGTAGTACTAAGGTGTAAACCTCGTTTGATTTGTTTTTCTGGTAACGGGGATGTCAAGGTTTGAATCTTTGCTAGGTGTACTGAGGATGTCTTTCCATTCAGATGATGATAAATTTACTACATCCATTAATATCTATGTTGTTAGCTAAGTTAGACAAACAGCTGGATTATCAAATTTTTACAATTTGTTTTTTCCAAATATTTCAACATAGAAAATATGTATGTATTTTGTGAAGAAAGTAGCCAATCTTTATTTTCTCTTTCAGTTGGAAACAAGAATGATGCCCCTGATCGTAAAGTGGTTTTGACTGAGGATGCCCAAAGATTTGCAGACCAAATGAGTATTCAGTTATTTGAGACCAGTGCAAAGGATAATATAAATGTTGAGGAAGTGAGTAAGACTTTACATTTTATAATATATATTTGCAATAAGAACTGCTAGAGCTGTTCACTTCACTCACGAATGTACATACATGCATACATAAATATGTACATATCTATATGTATGTACACACATTTATAAATGAAATTGCTTTAAGTGGTTTTCTACAAAATTATTGAAGATATCAATGTTAAACAAAATTATGTTAATCAGAGGAAAGGATCTTCAATATTAGATAGGAGAAAACATCATATGCTCCTCAAAGAGATGTGAATAAAGAGTGACTTGAAAATAGTAAAATGTATATAACCCAAATAGTAAGACACCCAGTGCTATAAAAAAAGTAATCTTAACTGTGTTTGTATTGTTACCTAATGTTAATGCTTATATAAAACAAAATAATTTATTAGAAATGTTTTTCAAAACAATAAAAACATTTAGGCTATGGTGATTTGAAATACCACACATGATACAAGTGACACAGGATTTCTTCACCCTCTCATACACACTAAAAGTGTAAACAATTTTTTTTTTAGCATTGAGCTTGATTAATATTAAATATTATTGCTTTTAAAAATTTAACAATGAAGTTTTGATGTAATTATATTAAAGAGTTTTATTTAGCTTTGTCTAACAATAAATAACTAATAATAAAAATATAAATTATTAAAAGGTTGTTAAAAACAGTGCAAATGTTTACAAAATAAAAAAAGAACATTTGACAGCACCATCATTTGTAAAAGTAGTTTTACTGAAAAAGAATATTGAATATCAACTTTTATCAGTTTTTTAAAAATAAATATAGGCCTAGTACGTACATGATTCAGTAGCTCGTATTTACCAAAAGCTTTTTTTTTACTAAAGAAAATCATTCATTTTTATTTTGTTGTTGTAGATGTTCATGTCAATAACACGCCAGGTTCTGCGAACAAAGAAGGAACGCAAGGAACGACAAGCCATTCAGAACAATGACACAGTTAACCTACGCAAAGGACCCAAACAAAATAAGAGGAAATGTTGTTAACACTGTTGGTCTGTAACACCATTGTCATGGGGGTAAGTTTGTCGGAGTAGAAATAATTAGAGTTAAGGGATCAGCCAATGACCAATTTCTAAGCATTAGTGTGGTTTATTTTTATATAATATTATAGTGACAGTAGGTACTTTTTATGTGTTTTAAATTATATTCAAACTCACAGTTAGGCAACACCATCCTTTTCTCTACCTTGCAGGTTGTGACTTTAATTTGAATTCTTGCCAAGTACACCGAGGCGTGTTTTTTGCATGAACGCATGTTCCCATCCTTCCATTCATTTGAATGCTGGTGCTTCTTAAGATTGTCATTTTTGACTCTTGTGTTAAGCAGGATAATTGTAATCATAATTTATTTTTATTTACATGCTAGCCTTTAGGGTGCCAAACTAACATCAAATTGCCATGGATAGGTAATTTTTAAAAGCACACAAAATAGTTTTTTCTACATTGATTGGATGTCACTAAATTGTATACATATATTTTATTGGCAACAATCATTTCCCCAAAATAGTTATTTAATGCTTATAATGATACACACCTGTTTATTCTGGATGGTTTTTCTCTCCATTAAAAGTTAAATGGATACAAAATAAATTAAAATTATTAAAAATATTTATGTTTATATTTTTGCAGTTGTGCTGGGAATGAGAAAGCACATTACATTATTCCCATAAAATAATGTGTAACTAATAAATAAAATACCTATTGTTTATATACATAGTAATGCATTTTAAATATGAAATTTAGCACCACTTTGTGTATAAATCTCATAATAATATATATTTTATATCAATAAAATTTTATACATTGTATATTATTCATGTCACATTTTACCCAAATGCAACATTATTTTGCTATCAGAATCATTCTTTATTTTACTAGAAACCCACAATAGTGTCAAACCAATTGCTAAATGAGGATTTGACAAGCCTAATATAGGCCTTATGTAATAAAAAGAAAACTTTTGTAAATTAATTTACATCAACACAACTTGAACAATTTTGTGCTACATTGGTGCTTTCCTCAATGTAGTCAATAGATCATATATTTGTGTTAGGCATGGTTTTAAAATAGGAAATAGGTAAAGAACAAAAATAAAATAGCAATTAGAAGATATAAAATAAATTTTAAAACTCACTGAACTATTGAATTTTCCAATTGCCTTACTAACCAAATATTATATTTATTACACTTATCATGGCACGAATTCATCAGTCATAAATTAAATGTTATTAACACAGTAGAATAACAGGGTAAATATAACAAATACTACACTAATAAATCCCCCATCAATGTTTTCTACCACATAAATATTGCACGTGTGCTACAAGTGAAATGCGGAAGTAAACAAGCGCTACTCTTGTTATGATTTAGCAGCTGGTAATTTACAGTTCTCAAAACTAACACCAGATGTCAGAGGCGCACGGGCATGCTAATATGAAAAATTCAGCATTCTAACACACTTGTGGCTATTTCCGACTGTCGCAGCAAAGGTAGATAAAGTTTACACATCATGGGGTAGAGTCGATTTCCTCAGTCAATGGCTAAAATGCTGAGATTGGATATATCCGATTAATGTAGCAAAAGGGTTAACCACCAGTTACAACTTACTGATTCTACATATTGGTTCTACTAATAAAATCCATTTTGATTATACTCCTTTTAATCTTAATTCTTATGATCCAATAAAAAATTGTTATCGTCAATTATAATGACCAATCATATATGTAGTTTTTTAAATTGAATTTTCTATGTGTAACATGAAATTGTGATGAAATATCACCTGTGTTAGTCAACTGTTTATTTTAAATTAAAAAAATTAAATAAATTAATTAAATGTTTAAATTATAGTAAATTAAAAAATTAGAGCTTGTTGCTAGGATATGTGGGGCTCACTTCCACTGCCTACTTGTGTAAGCTTCTGACCACCCCTCCCCCTATACCATATTTTCACCACGCCACCTCCAAAGTTCAAAGTTAAGTGTTCACTTAATTTTGAACAAAATGACCTGTGCTCACAGGCACATGTATTAAATGTCGAGCTCTGCTAATCTCATTTGACAATGCTAGGAGGATGAGTGTTTTGAGGAGGATCTTCAATCATTGGTTTTTCACTCTCCTACCACTCAAATCTAGCTACATTTCTTTTAGATTATACCTTCCTTGTCACTACCCCATTAGTATGGTTAAATTCATATAGCTCAAATAGGTAATAAGTTGTGAGGCAAATAAAAAATAAAGTGCAAAAGTGCTATGTAGATTTACTGATGTAAAAACATAGTAAAATATAGGTACACAGTAATATCATAAAGTTAGATATAAACTCATAAAGTAGAAATAATCATGCTGAAATTATTTTTATTATTCTCATTATAATCATTTATAACAGTACAAACATAATTTTAATTAAATCAATTAGGGCTGGGCCGATGCCGATTATTAATCCGATCATCGGCCGATTATCGCATAACAGGCGATTCCGATGATCTGTGTTTGAATCTTCGATTATTTATGTCGATTATTCAAAATGTGGGTATATTTTAAGTCCTAAAAAAATAATATTTTATCTCTGCTCTCTCGTATAAGATCTTTGAATAATTAGCTTGTTCTTAGCGACTTAGGACTGAAATAAACAGCACATCCAACATTCCAAACAAAATATATCAAAATAAATATATTTACCATAGGTCTTTTTTCAATTTATGCACGTTATTATAAATAAAAATATTCACAAGTAACAAATCTAATAATCATAAAATATTAGCATATTGTTGTTTTATTTCGATTTGTTAAAGATGCCCAAAAAATGAAACATCGGACGTAATAATCTCACACATGCGCACATTTTGTTTTAAATGGAAACCGTTTTTCTTTTAATGCAAGCACAACATTTCCACTGGTAGGGAATTTGTTTAGCTCATATTTCAATATGAATTGAATTAATCTATATAAATACTTACATTTTACATTTTCTTTAATAGTTAAAAGTAAATTAAAATAAGTTTTAAAGTATTTCTTTAAAAAAACACGAAAAATAACTTTTGTTGCACATTATGTTATTTATTATTTATTTTATCATATTGAAGTAGAGATGGGCAAAATCGTTCTTTTAAATGAACGATTCATTGTATCTGGTTCAGTTCAATGATCCGTTCATTTTGACCCGTTCACCGTTCATTCGATTTTCTAAAGGTAGTTTTTATTTAAATGTAGTTAAAACAATGTTATTTTTCATTAAGATTATTTAAATTGTTAATAAAAAGATCGGATTACTGTTTAAAAATGGTGATGCCTTTTTATTATACTTTTTTTTAAGAAACCACTTATTTCTATACGATATTAATATTTAGTAGTTAAATTATGATGGAATACTTTGTAGAATCACAAAAACCTATGTTATAATATATCTAAATCACAATTCACAAAAATATTACAATTGTTAAAATTTGTTTAATATTGAAGCCATATTTTAATAGACATTGGATGTAAAAATTCCTATTTCATCTAAAAACAAAATAGATGTAGGCCTATTCTCCTTGTGTGCAAAAATATGTGTACCTTGATTATTTTTTATCATTAAAATTAAATTGGCTGATTATGATTTGTCTTTGTCTAATGAAAGGGTCAGTAGGCCTATTTAATCATAAATGTGAATTCATATTTTAATTATCAAACATGTACCGGTATATTTGCTATTTATTAATGTGATTTGTTTTTGTTTAGTGACAGGTTCACTTGTCCTAACAATAACAATATAAAATAATAATTAAACAACCTTTACATTTTAAAAGTATCTATTTAAATGTTATTAAAACAAAACTATATTGGACATTATAAAACTAGTAAAAGTAACTTTTTTTTACTTTAAGGGTCATTTTACTTTATACACTTATTAAAATTGAAAACAAAAATAATCGACATCGGTGATTGGCCTAATCGGCAACAAATGATCGGCATCGGACTAATCGGCAAAATAGCTGATCAGCCTAGCTCTAAAATCAATCGATGACATAATTTATTATTATTATTATTGTTGCTTTTCACTAACTTTTTTTTACTTGGTTGAAAGAAAGAAAGAAAGACCCCTGACTTGGGAAATTTAATCCGGGACCTTTGGCTAAGCGCGCTAATGCTCTACCGCTGAGCTATCCATGACTCCTCTTGTACTCAGGGTCACTCTTTACTCGGAGTTTAAGGCTAAATCTCTTTTCTGGCTAGCTCGTTGATATAGAGAATTGGTGCGCCAAGCCAAAGTTTCCGGGTTAGATTTCCTTTTAAAGGTGTCGTGTTTCAACCAATTTAAATTAATTTAATTGTGGTCTCCTCCATATGTGCTGTAATTACAATAATTTGCAGCCTGTATGTTGATATTCATAATTATTTTAATTTTATTTAACTACAAAAAATTTGTTATTTTATATTTATTAAAACAAATTTATTCATAATATAAAAGCAATATTTATAACTTTATTTAACACACATATATATATATATATATATATACTTTTTTAGTACACTGTCTTTACTACCAGTTCAGGTTATATGTATATATACTAATTATGTTAATTTATTAGGTATGAGGAAGGTTGGATTTAAAGGAAGTTGGTGATCTGGTGGTCTAGGAGTAAGGTGTCGGGCTTCTGTGCTGAGTGTCCGGGGTTCAATCCTTGATCCCGGCACAGATATATCTGATTGCCAAACCCTTCCTTCACCTCTGACAAGACATGTTTTAATCACAACTTGTGAATGTGAGGAATGCCAGGCCTCCACCGTGGTTCGGATCCCACGTTAAACTGTAGGTCCTCCATTTCATCTCACAATCACCCTACCATTGCACATTAGCGTAAGTGTGTACAACCCGAACGGGTAGTAAGACGTGGGGCTAATAATTATAATAATAATATTAATAATAATGGAAGTATACCCGCATTTGCATAGAGGGAAAGTGGAAAACCATTTACGAAACAACCTTAGTACACCTGACCAAGATTCAAACTCTGATCTTCCTGTCATCGGCAGTCTAGTCTATTGCGAGAGTGATGCCATAGACCATACGGCTACAGAAGCAGATCACAAATATATTGCATAAACATCTTAATAATATTCTGAATCTTGTAAAACAAGATTCCAATTACATTTTGGATTAGAAGCTTTTAATAAAAAGAAACTTATTGGAATTGTCTAATCTTGGTTTTTAAATATATTTTTAGTTAAACATCTATACAAACATATTGGACTTGATAATAAGTGGAAGGTCCCCAAAAGCTCGAGACCTGTTTCAGCTCTGTTGACTTTTCTGTAACATGTGTATGATCTTCAATATGATTTAATAAGCAAAACAATTCTGGTATTATAAGTGCTGTTTCACAAGACGTTTTCTAAACTTGCATAATTTAGTAATGCATTTCAAGACCATCACACATTTTGTCAAATTACATTGGTCCAATTGGGTGTTTTCACTCAGGAAATGCACATTGAAAATGATGTTTGGAGGGCTTTATTCAAATGCACTTCCTCGTTCTATTTTTGGTGGTTGACAATAGTTAAATTCAACAAAGGATAAGAAAAACCTTTCCCACAGATTGTTGTTATCCACCACGTTTTAGTTGTAACTTTTTTTCCTTGGTGCAATGTCATATCTAATTCTGTGTACTTTAGCTCCTCATTCCAAACCTTGAGGAGGACAGTAAATTTATACCTAAACAATGGTTTGTGGTGCTACTAAATTTATGAAATAAGTTAAACTCATTCACAGCCTTTGGTCTATGTACACTGTAATTGTTTGTACCCTATTCACGTCCATTAGGCAAATACAATTAGCTACTGACTAATTAAGCTTACTAAGTAGGAATATACTAAGGGTTAACACAACCTCTAAATAAGAATAAATATTTGGCTTCAAGTGCTGCAAACAACGAGCTTCATTCAACCTCCAAACACATGTAACTCTTTTTCAAATCATAGTGGTCTACATCTATGTAGGTGGTGCTCAATAAACTTCTATATTCTTTGGGTTGAATATTTTAGGCTGCACAAGACAGCAAAATAATGTTAATAACCAACGTTTTTTTAAAGTTGTTCCTTGTTATTTTGTGCAAGAAACAACACTTATAGTTAGTTAATTAAATACAATTTTTGTTTCAATAACTTACTAATTCTTCAAACATGCAACATGTTTAACCAAAGTATAATGTTAATGCTGTAAAATCATAATAACTGGTTACAACACAAGATTAAATACGGTTTCCTTTTAAACAATACAAATGACATGATGACAAAGCGGCATTTAATTTCACCTTCACTTTTTAGACATTATTACATATTATTGTTTTGAGTTTTGGTAGTTTATATTTAATTATTGTTGAACTGTCAGAATATTGTATTTTTAAATTTGCCCTCTAACTTGATTAATTTGTTTAGGTGTTGCTGTTTAGTCCAACAAAAAGTGCCATTCTCCATTTCTGAGGAGAACCATTAGAAGAATAAAAGAAACTGTCCACTGGCACTAGACTCAGCAAACTTTGTCTAAAGGTTGTTCCTAAATGGAGATGCCATTAATATATATCTGTTTGGTGATAGGTTTGCTGACAAAGTGACTTGTGCAATTATATAGTGGCTACTCATTTCAAGGGACATCAGTGTTGTTAAATAAAACATGCTTAGGTTCCTACTTTACAGACTTAGGTCAATTATTATGTTTGATTTAAACATTATTCCATAACACACACATGCACCTATATGTTTGTATCTATAGCTATACAAACATTTATGTGGGCTGTATTGTGTGTGTATGTATATAAATATATTTCATATCGATCTAATTTTAAAACTTAGATGTTATTGTTTTAGTGTGCTCAGTTTGAGAAAAACTATTTTCCATAGATATGCTATCAACTAAATATTTCCTTTATATTCCGTTATCTTATATCCAAATTAATTAATTTCATGTGACAGCTATTGAAATATACAAAAACAGTCGCGGCTATAACCGTAATCGACAAATATAATAGCTTGGCTATTTAATCCCCATAAGTTTGAATGATATAAGCAAGCTCTCCTATGTTTAAAAATGCTAATATTGCATAGATGTTAAATCACATTAACTATATTATGTGCATTTTTTTCTTCATTTTGTGAGATAAAATTAAATTGATAGATTTTAAAATGAACTATTGCTGGGAAATGTATAATAAGACGGTGTAAAAACACTACATTAATGTAAAGTAAGTGATAGTGAAGGAAGCCAACTTGAAAGGATAGTTAGGTTAGGCCTAGATAGAGACAAAAACACTTGTCTCTTCATTTCTTCCTACACTTTTAACAATTCCAACTTCTTTACACTTTACACAGCTATACAATTTTTAAAAAATTCCTCAAGCATGTAATCCCATGTATCTTTCTTTGTGTTTTATGTTTATCTATAAGGAAAACCTCTTTCCGCTTTATGAGGTAATTTTATTATATGAAAGAAGGTACCTTCTTCCATGTAATGCAATTAGTGTTTTATGTGTTATTTATGTATGTGTCTCTTTATATGAAAAAGGATTTTTTTTCGATAGTTTAAAAACTTGTTGGAAGTGAGAAAAGTGTAAGAAGAAATGAAATGTTTGTCCCTATCTAGGCCTGACCAAGCTATCCTTTCAGGTCAGCTTCCTTCATTATCACTTGATTTACATTATTGTTTAAATCCATAGATTTTGAAATTGATGTTCTTTCAATGTTTAAATTAACGATTTCTTTCTAATAGGATGTCAAACAATTTTCGTTTGTCACGTTCTTCCATAATATGTAAATACATTGTTTATGAAACTCTTTATTTTTTGGTAATTTTATATTACGGTATATTAAAATATTGTGCAGTTTCATTAAATTTCACTTGAGTATGTATTACATCCATGTAAGGTTTCCGGTCCTGATTGGATGATAAAAAATAAACCATTTTCCATAATTGCTTCACTAATGAATTATAATGAAAAACCAAAACACTCATTATTACATGATTTTCTAGTAGAGATCCAAGTTAATTTGAAACACATATTAGGCGTGTTTTCGCGATTGATGTACTAATGTTTATGACCGAGACATTACCAGACCTCTATTCGGTAATGCTTTCCTTGACCAAACTAAATAGCCTAGTATCAACTAATGAGCTGAGAATTATACACCCAATTCAAAATAGCATTACTCCTTATCTTAGATTCAAACTAGTACAGTTTAATAATCGATGGATTTTAATAATTATATGTATATATAATTGGACAACAATTACAACTAGATATATATTACAGTAAGTAGGTAATTAGACCTTTTAGTTATGAATAAAATGAATAGCATATTAGCTCTAGATAGTCCTATTTACTCTTTATACATACTTGGTTATCTATAGGTTATTTTTGGGAGGATATGTTTAGCTTGGAATGTTGTGTAAATATTAGGCCTAGTTAAAATAAACATATATCTAATTAAGAATAAAATTTAATAACTCATCATCTGTCCATTTTCAGTACATGTAAGCTTACATTAATTAACTTACTGGCTGTTTGATCTACTTTCCCTCATCCACCATTCTTGTTTATGATAAACAGCTCAAAGTCGTTTTCATGCTCCACCCTGGTCAGAATCACTTGGTTGAGATCACTTGATAGCAAGTCAATCGCAAAAACTTGCCTTTTGAAAACATTTCTTCAATGCAAACATTAATTTGTGTAGACTTTATTTCTTTTGATTTTATATTTAAGTGAAGTGTGGTATTTAAAGTGTATATATTGTGTACATGAAGTAAATGTCAGTTTTGTATATTGATGTAAATCACTTGTTGTTTAAACACCAATATTTACATTGACTCATTTATTTGAAATGAAAAACTATTGTAAATTTGGTTTCATTGTAATCAATTTGCCAGTTTTACTTAAGCTATTCCAAATTATATTAGCTTTTGAAAGTTATAATATTTGTTGTTTACACATTATCTATTTATTCTCACTACAGTGCTGGTTTAGAGCAGATCATATTTTAGAAAATACTTTTATTTTATACCTATCCATTGTTTATTTGCTTTCATTAGCTCATAATCAAAGACTTTTAATCTCTAAGCAAACTGGAGCTGTCCTAAATTATATTTAAAATTTGTTTTCTCTCTGTTTTATATTCAATATTATTATAATTCTACTTGGTTCTGTTAAGCTGCTTTGAAACATTAGCTTTAGGAAATATTAATGTTTTATATTTATATAATCTTGGTTCATTCTCAAATCTAATTTATTTCTCAACAAATTTGGTTACACTACTAATTTTGTATGGAATGTTTTAAAATTTTGGGTTATTTACACAGCTAATGATAGTTAATATTCATATATAAGTCTTCTAAATAAGTTCTATTTTTTATAATCACAAATGCACATTTTGCTTGCAAAACACATTGGACAACTTCACCAATACTTACGGCGATGTATTTCATATTGTTTTGCATTTAATATATTTTCTAGATTTCATCAATTCTGATTTTATGTATGATGATGTTTTGTGTTTCTTTTTATAAAGAAGAGGAATCACAACATTAGTATTACACTTATTTCTATAGCTTGTACATCATATAGAAACACTAATTCTTTGTTGAACATGAATGAGAAAGATTATCAAGAAATGTTGTTATAACTGTCTGATTACAAGGTGTTTGTTATGGCAAACTAAGTTATATTATTTTGTATCATTTGATTATGTTTTGTGTGAGTGCCAGACTAGGTAAGTTAATTTTACATCGGAAATAGGGAGGTTTCCAAAGAGTGATAGCAATGGGATCTTTATTTAAATAAAATCTGGTTAGAGAAATAGATCAATGAAGATATTGAGGCAGTTTCTAGAATCTTATCTTTATGGTTCAAATCAAATGTAGATTCTTAGTAAGATTACTAACAAGCATATTTAAACAAGGCATAAACTTGAAATTTATTCCAAACATGATGGTCAAAGACTCTTACATATCTTTACTTTAAGTGTTGCATCAAACGCCTATACACCTGTAGACTAGGATTCACCAATTAGGTATATAACCTGAACAAGTAATAAGACACGGTACTAAAATAAGTGTGTTCATTAACATATTAAAGTAAGCTTTTATTGTTTCTTTTAACTGATGGAATGAAGTTGAGGAACACTATTTTATATATATCGTGCATGAAAAAAATCTAATTGATTTAATTAATAAATTGTTTCCTGGGAGGTTAAAAAGAGGAGATTGGGAAATATTTCATTTTTCTCCCTCTGGTTGAAGGTATCGTGTTTCTCCACCAAGTCTCTTTTACCTTAATTTTTTCCTAGGGTTTTACTGTTTTGGGGACCAAATCCTTTAAGAAACTTTACTGGCTATTTTACACTAAAGCATCGTTGGATAGGTTTGTTTTTACATTTCAGTCTGTTTACACTCACGGCGAAGCATTAGAAAATATCCAAACAATTTGGAAGTCAATTTTTTTATGACTTTAAAAGTTTTTTCCATGCTAAGCCTAACCACACCTATCTTTGTGTTTGATTGCAGGCACACACCCACATGAATTTAGCTAATTCCAACCCTATCCTAAACCAGATTATTCTCAAACATTTAACAATTCAAACTTTACACTCTGACCACTCGTAATGAGCTTTCCTCTTTATATTTCAAATTAGACTCTCCTATCCAGCTTCTCATATTAAACTGCCTCAGCAAGACCTCTCACAACTAGACTCTACACCAGTGATATCCAACCTGGAGGTTGCAGCATGTTTTGGGTGGGGTTGTAATGCTTTTTGAGTTTAAAGCCTTGTTTATTTATTAAAGTGATTATAATGATAATATAAAAGTGCAAAATGCAAATAGAAATATACGTGGTTAAAATAATAAATCTGTTAAGTTACTATTTAGGTGCCTTTTGATTACTCAATTCTGACAGTTTCTTGCTGACTTAGTTGCTGTGGCAGTTATATATCTAAGGGAGTGACGCTTCAAGCATGACTTCAAAAATACCTACTGGGCTCATTGACTGTTTTGAGACAACTTAGTTGCACTCTTATGATCATAATATAAGAAAGTCATAATAATTAAATCCAGCTTGTGGACTTAATATCACGCTGGTTTGGTTTGTAGGTGATGTCAGGATTAAAATTCCGATCAGGGGTATTGGGGATGATTTTTTCCCCGAACAGTTTCTCCCTTCTCTTTCCACACTATAAAAGTACATTTCCTTTAAGTTCTACCTACTCCAAATATGGTAAGCCTGAACAGATTATAAGATTCAGTGAAACTAATAATTTAAAAACTAGAATATGAACACCTAAGCTATCAAAAGGTCGAAATGGTCCTAAAGACAAAAGTTAGTCAAACACTGCAAAAGGTTGGAAACCACTGCTCAACACCTTTATCTAACTGTAGAGACCTTTCAGATGCTTACAGAATTATTTTTGAAATTGACTTTTCTGTAACTTAAAATATTTTACTGGTTTGACTTAAACAAGTTTGAACCTCTAAAACATGGACCAAACAAATATTTAGTAGTTCAGGTTCTTGATTGATACTTAAAAAAACATTTAAAAAGTTCCAATTACAAAAATAAAGGTTTCTGTTCTTTTCATTAATCATTTAGGTTCAAATTGATCTGCCTCGGTGGTGTAGTTGGCTAACGCATTAGTCGTGTTGAGCTCAACCGCCAAGGACGGGGAGATCGAGGTTCGAATCTCGGTCGGGTGAACTGGGGGTGGTTTTTCCTAAATGGTTTTCCACTCTCCCTCCACGCAAAAGCGGATTCACTTCCTCTAAATTCAACCCTCCCATTTCCTAATACATTAGCCTAATTAGTACTTAAGCGTATAACCCGAACGGGTAGTAAGACGCGGTGCTAAATATTATTATTAGGTTCAAATCTAATTCTTTCAAATTTTAATTACTACCATTAAAAATGTTACTTATACAAAAAAAATTAAAGGGATATAACTCTGAAACAGATAATTCAGGGTGTCTACCGTTCATGAAATGAGTTTTTGGTCATAGAACTCATTAAAAAGTCATGAAATAAGTTTTTGGTCATAAAACTCATTAGAAATAGTCATGAAATAAGTTTTTGGTCATAAAACTCATTAGAAATAGTCATGAAATAAGTTTTTGGTCATAAAACTCATTAAAAATAGTCATGAAATAAGTTTTTGGTCATAAAACTCATTAAAAATAGTCATGAAAAAAGTTTTTGGTCATGAAAGTCATTAAAATAGTCATGAAATGAGTTTTTGGCCATTAAATTCGTTAAAAAATAGTCATGAAATGAGTTTTTGGTCATGAAAGGCATTAAAAATAGTCATGAAATTGGCTTTCAGGTCATGGTCATAAGGATGTGGATGGGCATTCTTTCTTCCTCTCTTTTGTTTCATGAATATTTATACATAGGTTATGAAATAATAATGTTTACATAATTTGATAGAAATTTTGTAATTGAACTGTTTATTTAATGTATAGGTCATGAAATAATTGTTTTGCATAAATCGATAGACACCTTGTAATTGAACAGTTTATTTAGAATTTAGGGTGTCATTTGAACATGATACCATTTATTTATTTTGTTTGCTACAACTCATAAGATTTATAAAATGAGTTACTGTGTTTAATTTTTTTTAAATAGATTAATTTAAATTCCAAATGAAATATATATATATATAATATAATATATATAACATTATTGAGTGTTGGTTTGATGGATCCAAATAGCTATGATTGATTAGTATAAAGAAAATTAAAATATGTTATGTAATTTGACTGTAAATATGTGTATGTCTTAAATGTATTTCTAGGCTTCACCTTTATTTAGCATATATGGTTTTGACTCCCTGCTCTTAAAGCTACAGCCTTTCACGTGGTGAATACCTTCAAGAAAGCCAACTATTGCACGTGTCTTTGTGATCTAGGAAACGGTTCTCGCATTGCATTTAATTGTCATTAACACAAAATTCAGGCTGTCTAAATTATGACTCAACAAATTTATTATTTAAAAAAATCTCCATGTAATTTCACTACTTCTACAGTATAATATGTTTTATTTTAAATCATTAAATATTATTTGAAACAACTTACATGTGATTAATATAAAGATGTAATAGTTTTCAATGAATGAATTTAAAATAGCTCGCTGGTAGGTGTGGTGCTTGAATCAAAATGTTTGAATTGAGTTTCACTGCCTGCATTTCACTTTTTGAGGAATAATACTTGTATTTTGTTGTGTAAAGAGGTCTATTTTTGCATTTACCTTTTTTGCTATTCTTAATTTTAAATACAAAATGTGTGTTGACTTAGGTTGATATATTTGAGTTGTAAAATGTCATAAACACATTTTAGAAATACATTAATTTTGAAAACTACACAGTGTGAAATATGCATAATCTCTTAAAAATCGTGTAATATTTTAACTCCTAAATGTTCATTTTCTCAAATTTTGCTTTTTTTTATTCACTATATTTATGCTCTTATTTATTAACAATTTGATCATTCATTGGATTTTGTATTTGAACATAGTGTTGAGTTGTATTCCTCTAATACCTTAAACGATATTAAAGCATTTGGTATTTATAAAACTAGTTTGAATTTCTCTTAACGTTAATCACCACTACTAATGGGAATTGATAGCTAATGAATTAGATTCAAACATTGGCTATAATCAGACCTTATCTTTCTGCTGTGAAAATAGAACATGTAATAAAAAATAAGTACACATTCTATTTATTTAATAGATTTAGATATGTATAGTTTTAATGAGTTTGTAAAATTAGTATTAATGAAATAACTATACTGAAAATTGTATATACACTGAAATTGAAATATATTTTCTGAATCTTAATTATTTATTACTATACACACTCATTGGATGCTTGCTCAAACAATGCATTTTGGTTGCATCTCTTATTTCACAATTTAATCATCTAAATATGCCTCATAATGTCTAAAAATGAAATATGTCTTTGTTTGTTGCTCAATCACTCCCAAACTAATCTACTGATTGTGCTAAACATTTTCATTGATATAGCTTGGACGTCCGGTTAACACACAGGCTATACATTTCCTGTTAAAATCAAATAATTTTTTTTGTCTAATGTTATGTCTTAAACCACGTAAGAAATTGTCATATTCTCCTATTGAATGTAGAATTCGTTTTTTTCTGTCCCACTTGATCACTAAATCAACTGCAAGTTAAAGAGTAACTACATTATATATTTAATCTTAAATCCAAAGAAAAACTATATTTTAGGAATTTTTAACTAATCATTTTTCTCTAACAAAAAAAAACTTACACTTGAGTAATGTTCCAACATCTTTATTTGATTTGGGCTTACATACCTTAGATAACTAAAAAAGTAGTCAAGTTTTTAATTCTATAACTAAGATTTGTAAAATTGGGGAGGTGGGCTAGTGTTTCATGCTGGTAGTTTTAAGATAATGCTATCTAGAAAAGTCCAAAGAACAAACATTTATTATGGTGGATTTAAATTTTTTTTTTTAAATTAGGCTAGAAATATTCTAAACAATAAACTTACAGTTAGGGGTGGACGGGATCCCGAACCCTTGGGGAAATGTCGGGAATTTATTCATTCCCAAGAGTCGGGCGGGAAAGACCCTTTCCCGGTAAGGGTTTGAGTGGGAAATAAAGTCTGCTTATTGTTCCAGCAGGTACTAATGGGTCAATCTCTATTGGAGACAGTCATCTTCTTTGTTCGCTAACAAACTTGGAGGGGGAAGGGGGTATTTTACTGCCTGTGCTTGGACAAACAAGTTGGAATCTCTGAGTCAATGTGCTCTCTCTATCAAAAGTTATTTGTTAGGTTTAGCGAGTGAGAGAGCTTGAAAGATTTAGAGAAGGACAGATCTATATTATGCTCTACCATCTTTTGGGGCATAGAAATGAGGGGGAGGAAGTAGCTTGCCAAGTTCAACTATTTATGAGCATCCACCTGTGTGTTAGCAACCAAAGAGTAAAGATTACAGGGTGATTAAACCAAAAACCTATAAGGGGTGTCAATTCTATAGAACATTAAAGGGGCTCTAAAGAGAGAAGTTTCAAACACAGAGATTATTTAAAGGATAACAAACTTAGAGGACATTTAAGAGGTTTCAAACCTAGATAACCTTTAAGGGGTTTTGGACCTAAGGAATATTTAAGGTGTATCAAACCTAAATATCCTCTAAGAGGTGTTAAAAAATAGGGAACATTTAAGATTTTAGGGGGCATCTAAGAAGGGTAACATATTTTTTTTTTAATCTTTTGCACTCTTCCAATAGGTAATTGAATATAAAACACCATTTTCAAAGGGTTAACCAATAAAAAATAATGTATTAAAATTATTCGATTTGTATTATTCAATATTTGTCCAAAATTTTGCTATTTGTTTCAATAAAAAATGCTATTCACACACCCCTATCTATATTTTTATGTTTTATGATGTATTATTTGTATTATATTAAATAATGTCAAATCTTTTACCAAGTATTACCATGGTAGTATAAAAAACATTTTTAATCTAGAATTAATTTAAAGTGTCATTTTTATAATTTCCCGTCCCAATCCCGATATTTTAACCCATTTCTTGTCTCTATATAAAAATGTAATGCCTGTCTATCCATACTATCCAACTTCTGTTTGCTTTAAATCCTTAAAAACCAATTAGTTAAGCTGTATCTCACTTTTTTATTAGCACAAATAAGCAAGAGTTCAAATATATTGCATAGAGAATTTATAACTTAGTATTCAAAAGAAATTTCAGCTTTTAACACATGTTTAGATTATCTCTAGTTTGACATCGTGCCAGCTTGCTTTTTGTGACACAATTTAAACCAATAAAGAATTAATATCTAACATAATTTAAGATTAGGTTTCTTTCCCTGCTTCACATAGTAAAAAGAACAAAGCTACTTCAGGTGACCTCGTGGTCTAGGGGTAAGGTGTCAGACTTCTGTGCTGTGGGTCTGGGTTTCAATCCTCGGTCCCAGCACAAATTTATCTGATTGCCAAACCCTTCCTTCACCCCTGACAAAACGAGTATTAATCTCAACTTGTGAATGTGAGGAATGCCAGGCCTCCGCCGTGGTTCGGATTTCACGTTAAACTGTAGGTCCTCCATTTCATTTCACTATCACTCTACCAATACACATTAGCATAAGTGCATACAACCCAAACAGGTAGTAAGACGTGGTGATAATAATAATAATAACAAAGCTACTTTATATATTCTCCTTTGAAGAACGGGTACACCAGCTAGTTATTAAAAATCAACAATAGTTAACAAGCTAGATACAATGGTAGCTGCTTTCCCTTCATTTCATGCTCTATCATTTCTCTGAAAAGTATTGGTTACAATTCCTCACCTCATCCTGTGTTCTTAGATTAGTTGTTGTTAATTGAAGATAGCCCAAACAATTTGTAAAACCAAAATATTCCTAATGCAACATAAAAAAAAGGCCATTATGATTTCATGTAAATTAATAAAACCTGAAATGCTTCATGTGTGACTAATAGAACTTGTGGGGTAAACTTTGCCACATAATGGCTTCTATTTATTTTTAGATAAACTTCTATCTCTGTAAGGCAGGGATGTCATAGAATCGGCTGTTGAAATCATCTATAATTGTATCCAGTATATTAAAATATATGGACTTAGTGTTTTCAGTTTGTCCCACCGGATTGAGTACTATGCTATATGCTGGGCGTGATGTCACAGTCCTTTGTCTTTTTGCCACAGCCCATTCTATTTTGCTGTTGGCCAGTGTTTTTGCCTTTTCCACTAATTCTTCATATGTCTCGTCACTTCTTATCCTGACCAACTCTTTGGTGCTTTTGATCAGGCACCCCACTGCCATCAAATCTAAATTCTGGGATTGATGTTGCTGGGAGAGGGAATATGTTATGCCCATTATGAGATCCATTGCGCATAGAAGAAAGATGAAGCATTGTTGCTCCATTTGATCTCGGATACCGACACTTTCAGCTTTGTGTTTCATACCTTCATCGAGCACAACTAAAATCGCTTGGAGTTTTTTCAAAATCTTATTCACTGCACTAAACCAATAAAACCATCGTGTAGGAACTAACCGTTATAAGCTCAAAATGGGTTGCTTCAGTTTTCTTTGAGCTTCCAAAAATAGCTCATGTCGTGGAGAGCTGTTTGATATGAAGCAGTAGATCGTTTGAAAGGTAGAAAAATAGTCTTTAGCTTCCTCAAAAACACCTAGCGAATGCATTAACACTAAATTTAGACAGTGAGCATGGCAGTGAAATTACGAAGCATGAGGTGCCTAATCTTTCACCCAATCTTGCACCCCTCTTGCCCAACCACTCATCACCTTGGCACCATCATAACACTGTTCAACACAATATTTAATGTCCATCCCTTGTTCTGAAAGAAGGGAAAAGAGTGCATTTGTAATATTCTCTGCACAGCAATATTTTAGATGATGTAAACCTATTGCTCTCTCTTTCTTTTTACAACCCTCACAGTCAACATAACTAATTATAATGGCCAACTGTTCCGCCTTGGAATAGTCTTTGGTTTCGTTAGCCATTATTGAGTAGAACCCAGATTCGTTTACTTTTTCAACAATATTCTTTACTATTCGAGAAGAAAACATGGATATCAAATCATCCTGGTACTCTGGAGAGCTGTAATGTCCGTATCGATGACTCATTCTTTCTTTGAGTTTAAGATTGTCTTCACAGTATTTCTAGCATTCCCAGAAAATTCCCTTTATTCACAGTCCTCCGACTCGTCACGGCCCCTTAATCCTTGTCGACCCAGAAAACTGACCACTTTCAGAAGTGTCTTCACATGCCCTCGATTTTCTTCAATTTCGGATGTTCGTTCACTATCTAACAGATGCTACTGACATCTGCGTTGAACTTCGGATTTTTAGCCGAGTCCAGGCAGTCATCGGCATTTTGTGTCTTTCGCTTTTTTCGTGTTGCTGAAAAAGGGCCGAAGCATTCTTCCACTTCCTGGATCCTTTATCGATAAACGTGCGGTTCCCGAATGTTTCACCTGAGCGAACTGTAGATTTTGAAGATAAATATCGACATGGGAAACAATACACAGCATCTTCGGCTTGTGAATATTCTATCCACTGGTGAACACTATAATACTTAGCGGAAAATCATCTTCTCTTGGTCTGAAGAAAATTTATGATCGGTTGAACGGGCGATTCCAATGGTCCTCTGCTAAGTGTTGTTGCTATAAGCTGAGATATCTCTGTAGGTATTTAGGCTAAAATAAATAAAATATAACTATACCCTTTTAAAAAATGTACTTGCAAACTCAAAGTCATGTTTAAGTATTTTAAAGTTAGAAAACAAAAGCTAGAAAATAATTTAACTGACGAATACCATACACGTTACTGTAAAATTTACTCGTTTTTATTTCTATATAAAATGGTAAAAATTTGCTTGATAGGCTTACCTGCACTCGTATCTGAATAAGTATACGGTTCTGGTGCCGAAAAGTTAAGGTCAGAGATGATATCTGACTTCTTTTTTAGTCCTTTTAAAACAATCCGTGATATTTTTATGATTACTCTTCATTTTGAATAAGGGTTCCAAAACTAAGTAAACATTTAACACTGACGATTATTTCTTAAATGCACGACGTAACAAAAATTACTCTTAACTTAAAAGCACAAGCTGACTGAGCACTGAGAAGATTGAATGTCCACTGACTGTGATAATCGCGTGCTATGTGTCTAGAAAGATGGCGTATCTTATGAGTCATTGGCGGGAAAATGAGGTGATATAGCCACATTTTGATTGGTTGCCAGGCGACGTCATCGTTTCAAGCACTTTTGCATTCCTAATGGCACAAGGCGCTGTTGGGTGATATGTCACTGCCTCAAGCAATTTCCTGAATTTTCTTGTACGTTTCTAACAACACATTTAGCTCCAACAAATCTCGTCTTTTATTTCTTAAGCTACTATCACACGACACTTGATTGTACTATAAATCCAGTGTGCTAGCTAGCGCCTAGATATCTGTATACTAGCTAGTACAATAGTTGCTAGTTTGGTACTAGGTTCTAGTGCAAATATTTATGGAACGTCAGCTCTTAATTTTGGGTGCAGCAGCTGCATTAATTATTAATAATGATATTGAAAATTATAAAAGGGAGCGTAGGAAAAGAATATGGACACGGGAATGGCTGGGAAGATGAAATAATGGTCGCGGGATACAGTCAACTCTCGATTTTACGACCTTTCACGGTTCCCTGGAAAAGGGTCGTTATTTCGAAGGGTGTCGTTATTGGAATTTTAACCGATTTTGTTCCACCCCCAACCCTCATACGCAAAAATGGCATTTTTTAAACAAAACATGGAAAAACGACCTATTTCTTAATACAGTCCACTATGGAGGCCTGCTTCTTTTTAGCGCCAGTTTGCTCGACGAAGTCTTTCACAATATAAAACTGGAACCACAGCTCTTCACTAGCCCCCTGTCGCTTAAGTGCTCTTGAGTAGACGTCCCCGGCTTTCAGTACATCTTTCGTTGTGGGGATGTCTGCAGGCTCTTCTTCCATTTCTTCCTCCCCCTCTTCATCGCTGGACTCCTGCTGCTCTCTGATTATATCGGCGTTGTCGAGGGTGCCCCAAACTGTGATGTCATCGTCTGCTGCTATGTACCTGCCACGTTTCCTCGTCGCACGGCCGAGTGAAAGTCAGGGGGGCAGACGAAGGTGTTATTGATGAGCCAGGCTGCGGTTCTGTGTAGGGGACTGGCTGAGAATTGGCGTCCACTGGCGGAGGGTCGTCTGGGTCTTCGGCGCTGGCAGCGATGGGAAGCACATAGACTGCAGTCTCTTCGTTGACTGGTAGGACAAAGTAGGCGTGTTGGAAGCAGTTGGTGATCACCGATGGTCTCACGGCCCTCCAACTGGCGACGATTCTCTCCATGGCCCTGAACACGTCCCACTTTTTGACCTCCTTTCCCATGTCGAGATTCCACACCATACTCCGTACAAGCATATCGCAGAACTTCACCTTCACTTAATGGATTATCCCCAGTCCAGGGGCTGAAGCATGCTGGTGGTGTTCTTTGGCAGAAATACCAGCTAGATGTTCCTGAGTTTGTCGAGAGCAGGATGTGTGGTGCAATTGTCGACGAAGAGCACGATTTTTCTATTTGCGGCGTCCATCTTCGAATCGAAGCCTTGAAGCCACCTCGTGAACACCCCCGAGGCCATCCATGCCTTCTTATTAAAATCAGTCACAAGGCAGAGTGTTTCCCTTGAAACCCCGGGGTTTCTTGAACTTACCGATCACGAGGGGCTTCATCTTATCGCTGCCGTCCACGTTGCAGCACAGAAGAATGGTGAGGCGCTCCTTGCTCCTCTTCGCACCCTTGCACTCATCCCCTTTTACAGCAAGAGTGTGATCTGGCATGAGCTTGTGGAACATCCCCAGCTCGTCAGCGTTGTATACATCTTGAGGCTGATAGCGCCTAAGGTTGTTTTGGAGCAAGGGCATCCACTCCCTCACCGGTATTGGGTCGACCTATACGCTTTTACCGATGACCTTGTGTATGGATATGCTGTGATGCACTTTTAAACGCTATAGCCACTCACTTGAACACATAGTTTTCTATACCCAACCTCAGGGAAAATTCATCGGCCCTCCTCTGCATCATGGGTCCGTTTATAGGCACGTTTTACGCTCAATACTGGCTGAACCATTCCAGCATATCTTGCTCCAGATTCACTTGCGTCGCACCCTTCAAATTTGTTGCCTTTACATTGTGGCCTTCCTTCTGCACTGTATTCACAATTTCTTCTCTCATTTTGAGAGTCGTTAAAAGTGTCGACTTCGGGATGCCATGCCGCCGCGCAATCTCCGGCTTTGTAATCTTCTTCTCATCCACTTCCTGGTTGATCTCGTACTTCTTCATGAGCGTCAAGAAGATCCTCTTTCCAATCATTTGGTTGAAATTATAAGTTCGTATCAAATAAAAAAAAATAGCGTGGGTCTTAAAAAATTGTTCACAAAATCAAACCAAAGACGTAACCAAATTGAGAATCTAAATAACAATGGGAAAATAAGCCTGGCGCATGATGTAGCGGCAGTCGCGCGCGGGGAAACATTGTCTTGCTTGTTGGAGGGGGTGGACAGAGTCAAGTGCTATTGGCTGGCATTGATAGGGTGGTATCTATTTTTATACCTGACCTACTCCAGTTACTAGTAATACAGCGTCACAAAAATAATCGCAGCCCAGCGACCTAAATAATTGCAACAAACACATTTTACGGCCGATTTCCTTAAAATTGTCGGTTTTTTTTCCACATTTTTCACGGTTCCCCATAAAAGGGTCGTTACTTCGAGAGGGACGTTATTCCCGGGGTCGTAGAATCGAGATTTGACTGTACTAAAAATGATACATTCGGAGGTTAGGTAGGATACATTCAGGGTGACACTAAAGTTTAGTATCTCCCCAAATTTGTATTCATTTATTTACGATGTGGACAGAGGCCCCTAAGCCCATGGGTGTCCAAGTACAGTCTCCTTGATACATACATGTTCTTTTTTAGGCCTACGCACACTTTATATTCTAAAAAAGCAACCGCCCAAGGTTGGCATGCGATCAAGTTTATTTAGATTAAAATTGGGTCTGGAACACAGTTTGTCGTTTTTAGATAACATGTTTTAAATTAAATATATATTAAATATTTTGTCATATTGTAGCAATTTGGTATTATATAAACAAGGATGTTTAGAATAATTTTCTGCCAACAACAAAATCACATCTGATGACCATGTTGACGCCATTTCTACCGTTTCTCTACATACAGTCTCAGCCCGCATTGATTGGTCGAATTACACATACTAGTCTAAGAACTAGTACGAAAATAGCGCCTGTTCTATCCTCACAACTAGTATGGTAGCCAGTACCAAGAGGCAGAACCAGTATACTTTTTCTGATTCATACGACGCTAGATGATGACGTGCTAGCTAGTGCTAGATAGCATACTGGATTTCAAGTACGAGCTAGTGTCGTGTGATACGGGTTTTAAGCATTTATAAAAGTAGAATATCTTAATTTTAAAAGTACAATTCTCACATTTTTTATTTAATATTAAAGTACAGTTCTTAAATTTTTATTTAGTAGTACGACTCAATTATTAAATTTTATAAAAAATCTTAAATTCAGGGGGGGCAATTGCCCTACCCTACCCCCCATAAATGACACCCCTGTTGTAAGGCCATTCAATTACCTCATAAAGCTAAAGAAGGTTTATCTCAGAGATATATTCACATCCAATGTCAATTTTCTGTCTTTTTCCTTTTTGTTATTCCTTTTATATATTCCTATCCAAGTGTCCTATCATTCTTAGTAAGTTTCCTTCCTTTTGTTTTATTGATTTCCTCTTAAGGAAGTTGCATTGAACGTTTCACAATCCCTCATGATGAGTTCTGGTAGAATGAAACCTGGATTGGGCGTTAACGATCGATTTTCTTCAAAAGGCAGCCAATACCTTTTTGTCCAATGGCAGCAGTGTAAAGTGTGAACTGTATTCTTGTTTTCATTATAAAAGCCATATTGTGCTTGTTCCTTTTACATATTTCTATCCACATTTCCTGTACCGTCTTTAAATAGATAAACTTCAAGTGATCAATATATCTTGCTATTGTTTCCCCAGCTTGCAATTCTTTAATTGTCCTTTTTCTTCAATTTAAGGGAAATCATTATTGTAGTTTTTTTGTTTATTGTTGATCAATGATCTAATGGTTAAAATGATAATTATGGATAAAGGAAAACAAATGGATTTGCTGCAGGTGTATATACCGAAATTTGGATGCTCTTTAAATAGAAGGAAAATTTTGAGGAAGAATTAGAAAGGTACTTTGGTAAAGAAAGGAAAGTGGTGATGGGAGAGCTTAGTGCCCAGAAAGAAGGTTTTGATTTGGTGTTAGACATGGTGGATTGCGAGAGGGAAACAAAGAAGCTTAGGACATGATGGATTGCGAGAGGTAAATTAAGCAAGAAGGCTACTAGAACACTATGCATGTGATGGAATGAAGGTGGTGAAAAGTTGGTATAAGAAGAAAGGGGAAAGCTATAAAATTACTAGATACATTTAGAATTGAGAGCAAAGTTCTGTAATAGATAATTTCCTTACGGACAAGAAAATAACCATACATTTTAAGGTAATACCAAGTGTGTCTCTAGATAGTGTGTAAACATTAAGGTGATAAGTGTTTTTCTAGATACTACATTGTGACAACAGGTTGCTGGTGGCAGATATAGTGGAATGGGAATCTAGGAGAAAAGTAATAAAACTATTAAGGATAAGAGTGTTGGAATGAAGAGGTAAAAAAAGAAAGGCAAGAAGCTCAATGCCCAAGGGTAAGATGTTAAGTATAGAGGTGATAAAGGTTATTGGGATCTGCCGAGGAGGTATGTGAGCAGACATATGGTGGGAAAACCTTAGCTCAGTTGGTATAACGTCTGTCTTTTCGTCTAAAGATCCCGTGTTCGATTCCCAGCAAGGCCGAAAAATTTAGCATGGGTGAAATGTGAGTTTCCTTAACAAAGATGAATTAACGACCGTGGCCTGGATGTTATATCTGTTCTGAATTTAAATTGGTATATAAGTATTGTGCTGATATAATCAGTTGGTTCAGAAAGTGCATGTTAAATACCTCAAATAATTAAATGAAAAAAGGAAGCAGTAGAGGAGAAGAATAAAGCATTCAAAAGGAGTTTTAAGTATAGGGATAAAGAAACAGAAAACGTATAGGGAGATAAAGATAAGAGTGAAGCGTTTAGCAGTAAGGTATTAGATTCAATATGGACAGAGATGCTGGAAAGGTATGTGGAAGGAAATAAGGTGTTGTGTAGCCAGAAGAAAAAAAAATCTAGATGGATGGATGAAAAAGGAAGAATAATGAAGACACGAGAAGAAAAGTAATCATGGAAGGGATATTTTAAGAAAACATTCAACCCAGGAGAGCAAAGTGACGAGAGTGAAGCGGAGAAGCATAAAGAATTAGCAGAATGGGAGAGAGTGCGTCGAATATGGAAAGAGGTAAAGGATGCAATAAAGAGAATTAAACAGGTAAAAGGACCAGGTGTGGAAAAACTAACTGTAGAAATGATAAGAGCTACAGCAATATAATAGGTATACAACTGTTGAGAGTAATATGAAATAATAAGGTACTGGAAGAAGGGAATTACAGTACTGATATTTAAGAAAGGAGACAGGAAGAGGTGTAAGAATTATACGGGAATAAGGCGTATGTGCCACTGTACAAAAATATATGAGAATATACTGGAAAAAAGAATAATCAAGAAAATAAAAGGAAGGTGGTGAGAGGAACAGCGTGGATTTAGGGAACAAATATCTACAAAAGACTTAATCTTCGCTATACGACAGCTGATGGTACCGGAAAGAAGGTATAAATTTGGGAAGGACTTGGATGGGGAGATGGCACATAAATTGTAAATAAAAATAAAGTCTGGAAAACAATAGAGGATTCTGGAGTGAAAAGAGGAGTTGTAATGAGAGTGAAGAGTAGGTATGATGATAACATGAGTTGTGTCAAGATTGAGAAGGGGTGGATGGATTGGTTCAAAATAATAAAAAAATATTGAAGCAGAGAGGTGCTCTCTCACCATTATTATTTGTAATGGTAATGGACATTAATAAAATGGCAAGGAAGCTCGGGGAGGAAAGAGAAGGAAGAGTAAGTACTTGAATGAAATAAAGAAGTGAAAGAGTTCATAATAAAATTCACCATGGTGGAGTTTGAAGTGATAGTAATGACAAGGAAGACGATAAGGCCTATAGTAAGCTACAAAGTTGGATGGAGTGGAGCTGAGAAAGGTACAGATTGTAAAATATATTGGAAGCGTGATTAAGGTGAATGCTGGAAGTAGAGAGGAGCTAATAAAAAATAGATTAGTGTGGGAGGGTATTCTACAGGTGTGTAAGATACCTGCTATGGAGAAGAGCAGTGCTCTTGAAGTGTATAAGGAAGTGCTATATCTGACGTTCTTTGTACCCACTGTCACATATGCAGTAGAAACATGGATAAGAAAATGTAAGAGGAACTAATAAAGTGGAGGCCATGTTAATAAAGTGTGTGAGGACAACTTAGCTGTTATGAAGAAAACTAGGATAAGGAATTAGTTATCTTGGAAAGAGTTAAAGTTCAGGGATTAGGTACATAAGATACTAGATAAAGCAAGACTGGGATGGTATGATTATGTAATGAAAACGGAAAAGGAAAGAATACCAAAGATAATGGTGAGCTTGGTTATTCAACACCACTAAACTCTTCATCTTTAGCCCCCAGCAAAATAGGAAGCTTGAAAGAAAGTAGGTTAATCTTGCGCATTGCTCAAATAAGGGGAAAGATCCTAAAAGAAGAGTTTATGTCCTATGGTAGAACCTTACATTTAATGACAGAAGTGGCTCCAGCAAAACTTATACACGGCAGAAAAAGTAAGAATATAATTTCCTTATCTTTATTTACACTACCCTTAGTGGAATTTCCGACTGAAGTATGTGAATTAGACAAAATTAAGGAATATGCTTATCACAAACGACAAGCAAAATTGAATCGAAATATTAATGAAAGTCTTAATGTAGCAACATTCGCAGCACACATAAATAAATAATCACAAAATTTTAATAATAAAAAATAAATGAAATATAATAGCCATGTAAATAAAATGATAATTGAGCCACCAAGACTGTTACTCATATTACTACAAGTACTATTCTAATACATAGGCGGCAGCACATAATAAAAATATCTTACCAACAAACTAACCTAGATTAAAAATAAATAATATAATCTGTAGTCTGTACAGAAAATCATCTTTAGTCATGAATCGTGCTATTAATAAATTGTTATTAATAAAAAGAATTAAAAACGCACATTTTACCACAACAACGTTAAATGTTTCAAATGAGTCGTTAAAATTTGAAACGAGGTATATATTAACTAAGGTGTTAATGCTTAGAATTTACTCAATGCTTATTCATTATAATCTTAGGTTATGTTACAATTCTTGAAAGTTGTTGCCTCATTAGAATTCTCTACTTCTGCTTATTGCCTTTTCTTTATTTCTTTGCCCTTTTCCAGTACGGTAGTACTGAAAATTTTGCACAAAGAAGGTGGAATTCTTCACACTTTGTGATTTTAGTAAATATTTATTTTTGATCATCAATACACAATAAGATTAGCAACATTTCAATTAAAATAAAACCCATATATTTTTTAAAAAATTAGGATTTTTA
Organism: Timema genevievae; assembly: GCA_902155825.1. Lineage (NCBI taxonomy): Eukaryota > Metazoa > Arthropoda > Insecta > Phasmatodea > Timematidae > Timema > Timema genevievae. The sequence continues at coordinate 13,298 of CABFWO010004194.1, read as the reverse complement.
AATCAACTAAAAACTCGCTTAAATCACTCAAAAAGAGCCTATTGTTAATTGGTAATTTTGTTAAACTAATATATTTCATAAAGATATCTTTTATTAGAAGGGATGAAATTGAACTAATAGAATAACAATATAAATATGATACATCTAGACATATTTACGAATCCTGATATTTCAGGTAAAATATTTTGACCCTAGAAGGTTAGGTTTTGTAAGTTTGGCATAACTTTTTAATACAAATTTTACCTTTTGAGTAGTACTTTTAAAATATTTTTTGTTCTATGTTGTGACAATTGTTTGAATATTTAATTTCTTCTGTGACTTAGGCGAGTTTTGTTTTATTTTTGCAGAAACATAATTAATTAATTTTGTTGTCATTAGACACTTGCTGTAATTGTTGTGTGTAGGTAGGCCTACCTACTAATGNAAGAAAAAGTGTAAAGAATTTTACCATCTTATTCCTTCAGAACCTTATTTGTTTAAGGGGTGGGTGGGGCAATTAATAAAAAAGTGTTTTTTGAGGGGCTTGACCCACAAAGCCATAGGGGGGGGAGGTCAGGGAACACTTCTCCAACAAATAATTAAAATTGGACGCCCCTAGAAGCTACTTGGGTTGATCTTAATTTGAAAAGTTGTTTGGAATGGTCTTTCCCCAGAAATGATGTTAGTTGGATTCCTCTAGAAGCTATTTCGACTGGTCTTCCCCCCAGAAATTGGATGACGTGGAAGCACTTTGGAGTAGATCTACTATCCCATCATTAAAAAAAAAAGATGCCCTTATAGGCTATTACACTATTAAATTTTACATGCTATTATGGATACTTAACTCTGTCAAACCCATTGGTTTCCTCATAATTAGTGTCCTTTTTCTACCCAGCGGAGTTGACACACTGTAGCTTACAAATTAACATTGTTATTTCTATAGAATTAGCTTATTATAAGTCTACTGGTATTAGGGTACATAACATTCACTGATGTATCTATTTAAAACAATATAAGCAACCAAAAATTTGTTTAAACCTTTAATTTTTTACAAACAAGAAAAAAGAAAATTAGCATTGTATTTTATTTTCACCCAAATGAATTATGTCATAAGTTTTATTCCATTTGTTTAGGAACTTCAATTGTTGGCTGTAGTAATAATCATGAGCATTGACTCTAAAGTCTTAAATGGATATATTTTACATGAGGTTTAAAAAAAATTAAAACAAATTACACTGCTTGAAATATTTAAAGTAAAACATGAAAAAGTTGCCCAACACTTAAGCTCAGTCAATAGCATATCTTTCTACTGAACTAAAGGTCCCGGGTTCGATTCCTGGCATGTCTGAAAAACTTATCATTGGTGAAATGTGCGTTCCCCCTTTCACAGTGATAAATTAACGGCCAGGGGCTGGTTTCTATTCTAGATTTAAGTTAATTTATAAGTCGTGTGCTGACACAATCAGTTAGTTCAAAAAGTGCACTATAAATACATCAAATAAATGAAAAAGTTGTCTTGCTAGAAATTCTTATCTTTTGATTTTACCTTATTAGCCTATGTGAACAAAATTATAAGAATATTTCAAATTTATTTTAGAAAAATAAAGGGCCAATAGCACCTCCCATTTATGTATGGTGTGTGGTGGTGTTTTGAAGATGCGGAGTTTGTAGCTCGATTGACAAACTGCCCAGTCTTGACGAGCACAGCACTAGTAAACACTTGTGGTGTGGAAAACTGAAGAGTTATGTCAGTTTATCCCATTCACATAAAAATGGTTCATAAAAATGGTTAGTATTGACTACATGTACAATGTTTAGTCGATTTTACATTCATGTGGAAACCATTATTGTTGTATGTTTGTTTAGTTATACAGGCTGTAATTGCTAAGACAATGTTAATAATTTAAAAAATATTCCATTAGCAACAACAATTTTTTATATACCATAGTTACTCGCTCACTACACTTTGTCACTGTTGGTAATCAAGTCAGGGCTCAAATTCTGGCCGAATTCACTGGCATAAGTCTTAACACCTTACTACAGTCAGAAACTTATGTGTGTATGGGGTTCTGGGTCCCATACTCTGCATGGTTGAAGATTTACTATTGGTAATATGTCGAATGGGGTACTGAATGGTTGTATTATTCTTAGTATTACACTAGTTTGTAAGTCGTGTGTTGGTATGGACCTAATTAGGGTGTTCCAAAAGTTTACTTAAAATAAACCCAATAAAAAATTCTCTGCAGTTTATTTTATCAAGTGATTTTTTAATAGTTTGTGGCAAATAAAAGTGCAGTTACTCCTAACAATTTTCCCTATTCTTAAAGTACTAAGTTAAGCTTATATTTTTTATTTAAATTATATAAGTTCCAGATAGCTGAAACACAGGCTCTGCCATCTATAGCACTATGTGTAAATATAAATATGGTCCTGCTGAGATTAGCATCAATGAATTCCCCTATTGATAACAATCTGAAATGTGAACTAATGTCCTCTTGGTGAGGCAGATACAGCTGTTTGAAACGTTTCATAGAAGTATGTCTACCAGTTGTGAGCTGTTGGTGTTGTATCTCGGTTATTATTTTGGTGCAAACCAACATGGTATTTGGTGATTAAATCGTAAATGTTATCAAATGTAAATCTAAGGTTGTAAACAACTTTATTATATTATAATCAATCTAATAAAGTATGAATGAGCTATCTAATTGTTTAAGAAAATGCACCCACATTTGTATGTATTTAGGGGGAAAATTATTTGTTTTATCTTATTTATATAAACCAACTTCAGTTTGATATGACAGAATTCATACACTTTATAATGACGGCGACGACGCTAAAAAACACAAAAATACACGATTATCTACATAGACCAGACTTCAAATGTATTACCATAAAATATACGTATACATTTGGTATTAATTACCAAGTAAGTTATATAATAATTGTCAATCTGTCCCAAGGGGACAAAATCTGGCAACTACTTGTTTCATAAGACCTGTAATATAATTTAAGAGTGGAATGGTCTAAATAAGTTATTTAGAGTGGATAATTGAATAAAATTAAATACCTCTTAGAATTTATTTGAATTATGTAGTCTTTCCATGGCAAATATTTGAAAATTATATGCCTCTAGAAGCTAGCCTATTTGGTGTTTGATGCAAACCATTTTCTTATGTAGGAATATAAGAGAGGGGTAAATTAAATCTAGAGGATTGGCAAATTTATTTCAAGGGGTGGGAGTGGGGAAAAATTATTTCCATATGGGGAGGAATGCTACTACTTCCCTTCCTTAACTGGGTCCGCATTCACTGCCCTATTCAAGATACACATTTTATATATGTATTTTCACCAAAGAATGACAGCAATGCACCTTCTGGCACTCTTGGTATTATATTTGGCTGGCAACTGTTTTATCATTTTTCTCTTTGCTTAAGCACAGAACTTTACATTATTTTAGCATCGTGTCTTACTATTGTTCAGGTTCTACGCACAATGTACTAATTGCACTAATGAGTTAGAGATGAGGAAGGTTGAGTTTTGAGGAATTGTATCTACATTTGCATGGAGAGAGAGTGGAAAGCCATTTAGGAAAAAAACTTCATAATAACACCCGACCAGGACTCAAACCGCACTCTCCCTGTCATCAGCAGTCTAGTCCATTTTGAGAGTGACACTTCAGATCATGCAGTCACCGAAGCAGGTTTTTGACATCTTAAATTATATGAAAATCACTATAATTTTTAATTTTGAGCTGATATGGTAGCTCTTGAAGTGGCATAAAACCATGACTTTTTTTTTTACACCACATCTTATTGACCATTTGTGTATATTCTTACAAAACCAAATCTTCGTCATTTTTGTTTAAGGTTTTGACACAGCAGCAAAGCTGACCCCCTTTAATTTTGATGAAACCTGATTAAGTTATTGACACTATAAATACATAAGAAAATATAGATTTTTACTCTTATAACACTATCTGAACAGAAGTTACAGGTGAAAAAAGTTAGCAAAAATTAATCGTCTAGCTGCAAAATGAGTTGTTTGAACCCTAGAGAACTTACATTAAACTCACTTTAAAGCGAATTTGATTCCCTTTAGTTAGATACAGGCATGTATCAGAATTTTCTTTCAGAAAAAGGGGGAGGGGGGGCTCATTCTTCATAAATTGCTCAATGACGACAATCATCTCAAGACTAAACAACATGGGGAGGGGGGGCGGACGAATCTGACTTGCACAGAAAGAAATATGTATCAAAATTTCTTACAAAAATATATTAAAGAAGACCCATTCTTGCATTCACAAATGAATGATATACTTTTTATGACTTTTAATAAAAAAAAAATATACTAATTTTACATACATTTTCTATTCAAAGTCATAACAAGCATATTAATTATTAGTGAATGCAAGTATGTGTCAACTGTAATATATTTTTTTTTATGAAATTTTGACATATATTTTTATCTACATGTCTGGAAGAGTGCATGAGTATACTACATATTATTATTCATGATGTTGGACCCGCCGAGGACGGGGAGATCGAGGTTCGAATCTCGGTCCGGTGAACTGGGGGTGGTTTTTCCTAAATGGTTTTCCACTCTCCCTCCACGC